>OY740772.1:101752029-101987688 GCA_963513935.1 Aphrophora alni | reverse complement strand
GGTACAATAATACAACATAAATAAACTTTTGGGAAAAGGGAACTGTAATAACATAGGCTAATAATTTTTCGCCACAAGTTTATTTGTGTTGTGTTATTGTACCTAACTTGTGGTAGGAGATTTAGTATTTACAAATATTATATTAAAAGCAAAATAGGTGTTTTTCTCTTTCCTCATAGCAGTAGAAAAATTGATAAAAATCGTTCAATACAATTTGGAAAAATAAGTGTTCTATGACAAGCGGTCCTTATTTTTGTAACAATTATGTATGAGTGTGTTTGAATGTATGAACAAGTATGAATATGGGAATAGTTTCGCTTTATATTAGTTATTTTACTGATTTGTTATTAGTTCTTTGCATTGTAGTGAAATCACAGTTCAACTTTTAATTATTAATGTGTCTGAGTATACGTGTGTTTAATGATAAATGACATCTACACACGTTTGAAGTCTTGTGTACATATATATAGCTGCTGAAGTCAATGACTCCTTAAGGTTGATTACTTGAGTTTATTAAAACACTTCTTTGAGGGAAATAGCAGTACGTAAATTAGTTTTTTTTCCTTTTAATTAATTTCATCCGAAACGCATCAGCGAAAGTTAAGATAATAACTGGAGTAGCAGGAGAATCGAGTTAGCGTTTTCATTCATGACTGATTTTCCTTCTCAATAAATAAAATTTTACATGTTAGATCGCAAAAAATAACAAAATTATCATTAGATGCATTACAAAATATTTAATAAGTACCCTTAGCTGTATTTTATATACTTAATATTTTTTCTATTTTGTTACACAATTCATATCTTTTATATAGTGTATTTCTATTCTTTTAGGCAAACATATGTTGTTTTGAATTATAATGAACAGAACCTGAAAGCAATTGAGTCAATTTGATGAGGATTTTTGTGTTATCATTCATTAAATGATAATTACAGACCATAAGTATTTGTTGGAGAGAAGATTACTGATTTTCCACCTCGATAAATACAGTTTTTATTTGTTCCGTTACAATAAATAATAAAGTTGTCATTTAATAAATTACAAAAAGCATTCGATATAATTACTTGTAGCTGTTTTTAACATACTTAATTAACTTGTCATACAATCTGGAGTCAACATACCCACAATGTACTGTTTTAGGCAAACAAATGTTATTTTTATTGCTAATGAATAGAACCTGCAGCAGTTCGTAGAATGATATGTAACCTCATTATGTCTTTGCTGTTTTAAAACGCGTGTGTATGAAGAACATTTAACACATGAGGAACCTTTTTGAGATTAATATATTCAGCAATTTTATGAAACAAAATGTTGAGTCTGAAATAATTCCACGTGACGACACTTGTTTACGATATAAAATATAAAAGCATTTATTACACTTGTTACTTTTGGAAAATAAGGTAAAATTGATAGTTTTTATTATTTTTTTAATAAAAGTGTTCGAGTTCAGTTTGTATAATGTAATAATTACGTACAAAACCAGACAAAAGTCTAATATATTCACCTAAATAATAAATAAAGTTAAAATTATTTAATTCTTTTCCTTCAAAATATGGCGTTAAAAGAAAAGATTTATTATAAACAAAAACGATTATATAAAGAGTTTTATTTGGTTTACTAATCGTGTATAATATTTAAGATAGGTTCAATAATTGTGCATGGTACTGAAATGATGTTCAATATTGTGAACAATACTGAAAAATATTCAATAATTGGGTAGAGTACAGAAAAGGGGTCAACAATTTTGGATAGTAGTGAAAAGAGGTTCCAGGTTAATTCCCCGTGGGGGCTAAAAATTTACGGAATTGACCCCGCTTTGTGACGACAACTTGGAAGCTACGATTAGTTGTGAACTGCAGTTGAGAAGAATAGAACAACAGTGAAGGATATTTCGATTTGCTAACCATACATTGACTTGCTAAACGAATGAAAAAAAAAAAAAAAAAAAAAAAAAAAAAAAAAAAAAAAAAAAAAAAAAAACATTTACGTGGTCTACGTTTTAGTGTTAGTAAAGAATTGAAGTCTTGGATATGTTTTTAAATAAGTGATGAGAATTGCCAATGTCATTTAATCAAAGTAATACAAGTAGATCCTAACCTAACCTAACTATTTGAATATCACTTTTTCGTGGAAGTTCAGGGACAGAAATTACATATTTTACATGAACAACTTCACTATTTGTCATCATAAAGAGATGGCGTTGGTACATTACGTGCAGAATTAGAATGTACAAATATATTCTGTTGCGTTATTCTATAAAACTCCTTAGTTGTATTAACAGTAGACATTACAGTAATGATTACACTATTGAAACAATCGATGAACCATTGTAGACAATTGATTACCAATAGCGTCAGTTAATTAATACCCTAAATAGATTACAATTCCTTTGCTGTTGGTCATTGCTGTATGTTTAGTTTAAAGGGCGTCTTATGATTAATGATCGAACCTAAATGGTGAAATAGTTTATCAATGAAATATCATCAGAGAAATTAAGAACCTTTTTAATTATAACAGTAATGAATATTGATATCAATTACTACTTATCTAAATCGAGAAATTCTTTTTATAAAGAGCTCATGGTTTTACAGTAAATAGTTTAAGAATAATGCACAAACATTCACACTTAACAAGACCAAATGTAAGAATTAATTGTCATAAAAAATACCAGTTCGATAGTTGTCAATAACTTATTTTGTTTCAACACAATGGTCACCTGCTTTATTTAAACAAAATGTATATTTTAATAAGTACCATAAAAGTGCCTTCTTTGTGCCATAAACGCGTCCTCAACTTAAATCATATTTGATTAAAAATAAATCTTTAATTACATTTTCCAGGTTTATTTTTAACCAGTTACTCCTGAACCGTAAGTGAAATAAAATTATTGTTTGTGAAATAAAAATAATAATGTTTTATAAATCCTTAGCTTAAATCTTAATTGAACTTGAGTTCTTAATAAAGGCAATCAAAGTAATTAATTTTTTATACCAATTACTGAACTGTGGTATTTGTGTACTTATATTTTACAGAAGTATTAATATTCACATTTCATTACAATTTGACCGAAATCGGATTAGCTTATTTTGTAACACCACATTAGCTTTTTTCTTTGTTTGATTACTGATAACTTTATTTTGTGGGTCTAAAATATTTTTCGAAATGAAATATATTCGTTTTTAATTAATAAGAGTGTTGCTTATTTTAAAGGGAAACAATCTTTAGGTACTCAATACTTATACATGTTGAGAGTTTATCTATGAAATAAAATCAAGGATTTTTAAAGTGTATTAAATCATGAGAATAAGCGATATTGCTACTATAATATATTAAATTAGAACTCTCGTGTCTTTACTAGAATGGTTACTGGTCTAGAAATCCCGAGTGGCCATAGCTAGAACTACACCTTTTTCCTTGTAGTATCTTGTTTGATAACTCTCATATTTCCTATCTTGAACTCATGTTCTCTTCCGACCCTGACGCTATTACCCTTTCGACGGCAATGAGTATTCTGTGTTACTTTCATCCTTTTGTAATGCCATATTAACGAGAGTTTTTATGATACAAAAAAAGTAACAAATTAAAATTTATAGTTTAAACTCAACAGAGATAGTTACAAAGATCCAATATTGGATAGGCGTTTTATTACACATTGAATCTATTTTACAGAAGGTGGTGTCTTATATTCCATTCAAGATATTATTTGTGTATATGTAAATTTGTAACACTTTATATGGCGGATGGCATCTCTTGTGGTGATATTTTTAGTGTTTTATCAATATAATGTTTGACAAAGTTATTTAGTTGAGAATAACCTGAATACAACAGCGATTTTAGATACAAAATACTAAGAAACATTTAAAAAATAAAAGGTGTACAAACATTGCTCAATATTTTTTCATTCAAATCTTTAAAATCAAATAAAACGAATAAAATGTTTTTCATAAAAGTGAAAGTTTGGTAGTTTTTATACAATTATCCCTATATGAATATAAGGACGTAAACTAGATTTGCTTATATCAGAGTAAATAATATCTGATTTTTAATAAGCGAAAATCAACTCTGTTATCGTCGCCTAAACGAAAAAATAAGAAAAATGGAGTAAAATTAAAGGACACAAGTCAAGTTTTTAATGTTAAAGGTTAATGTTCATAATAATTATTTTTTTTTAAACATTATTTTTACATGTAAGTTTGCATTCACGTTTGCATTATTCATTTTCATTTTTATACATTGACATCATTTTTTTAATATTTAATGTAACAGAAGATATTTCTTGTTGAAACTCCATATTCAAGGATTAAAAAAAGCAATAAAGCTAAAGTTTCAAAATTAGGCTTTAAAGTAATTACTTTAGATTTATTGCTTTATTTAATCCTTGTCACTATTTATTGAAATGTATTGATTATGCCGAGATAATATCTATAACGTAATTGTTATGCCAATTACTGTTGAACCGGACGGAATACTTATGTTTTTACTTTCGATTTTTTATACTTATTTTGGTCAACAATATTATTTTAATAAAAGCTTTATTATTGATTTATCCTGATAATACCTAACGGGAAAAAAACATATAGATTAATAGTGTTAATTTTTCAGACAAATTACTGTATTCGATGTTCTTGTCTTAAAAAGGAATAGACATAAAATAAAACGCAATTGAAAATAATTTTATCAGTTATTTTATGTTTTCTCTTTCATAACGTTATGTCAAGTAATATATATATATATATATATATATATATATATATATATATATATATATATATATATATATAATGGTAAAAAAAAATAAAATTGCATTTATTTTGTTTACGAATAAAATAAATATTTGTAAATGTATTCACATCAAACCGTTCAACAACAAAATTATCTAATTTGCAATCTCAGGAGTTCATATATACTGATTACGGGCGTAGAAAATCCAAGAGACGATAGGTGGATCTACAGTGTTTGTATACAGTGTTGGGTTACGTCACCCTTCTTTCATCTTACTTATCAGGTCTCTCTGGCCGTCTCTTGTTCTTTTCCGACCGTGATCACAGTACTCAATTGTTAGCCATTTTATTTTTCTGTTATGGTCTTACATTTTTTTTTATAAGTAGATGATGACAAAGTGGTTTTTCGCCTTTAAACAAAAAAAAATATCTAAAAGAAATTTAGTTTTTATTTTATATTCTGAGTCTATTAACAAAAATAATAAAAAAAATACAATCAGCTTAGATCTATTACAAATGCCTTTTGCAAAGATAATAATTTAATACTATAAAAGAGACAATAAGCAATTATGCTGTGAAAAATAACGAGGGAACGTGCTTTATTTAGTTAATCCTTCACTATACCGTTGAAAAATGAGATTTAGATTGTTCAAAGTATTTTGTTCGTACAGATATAATAGGATATTCTCTGAGGGTAAAAAGTTTACAGGAAATACCTTTATTTCAATTTGATGTGTGAATCAAAACAAAATATATAAAATCTTCTTCAACTGCGTACTAGAATAAATAATCAAAGAGATGCAGAGAGAAATGAATGGAATAAAAGTGAAAGCGATAAAAAAATATCTCTAAAATTAAAGGGGTAAGATTTTAATGCCTCGCCCGTACAGGGGATGTAGTATTGATAGAGAAAAATCTAGACACAGAAATCAGGATATAAACGATATTGCTAAAGAATTAGAGAGACAACCAATTTTAATTATTTATTAAAGGGAAAAAAATGTATTAGTCTTCATTTTTTAATGTGATTTAATAAAACGTTTTAAATGGTAATCAGATTTTATTGTTTATGGTGTAGAGCCATGACTTTTCTTTTTTAAATTCCTATTATACAAAGTCGCTTGTTAGGGACACGTACTTTGTACTGGTAATTACTGCAGCTTGTTACGCTGTAACGAATATATAGATTACATATCAGGGTTTTTAGGTCACTTGCCATCAAAGCTTTGCTCTATAACAAACCTACTACATTGATCCACTTCCGTCGAAACATTGTATAATATAATTGATACTTGAAGTCTAGGCATTCAGGAAGTGAAAAAGTAAATTATAACTAGCTGTAGAAATATTATTCAATCATAAAATAAATATAATAAATGACGGAATAATATGGACATCATGTCGATGACACATTCAAAGTTTTCAACGGGACCAACCGCAAAGCTGACGGTCTTAAAGACTACATGAAGGGCATTAAACAAACAAAAAATCAGTTTACTTTAGAAACAGAATATAACAAAAAAATTAATTTGATTTGATTTAACACTTAATTAAAAACACAGAAATAATCTGAATACAAATCATATCGTAAACCAGACACAACCAACGTCACCATGTACGTTCAATCATATCATCCATGTTGAAGAAAATTGCAGTATATAACAGCTCCATCCACCGATTCGACAGTCACATTAAATAAGGGATAATACTGTAAGAACTAAACATTAAAACCATAGTCATTGCCAATGTTAACAGGAGGCAATGTACCGGGTGTTCAAAAAGTCTGGAAACCCCTTAATATTTATTTTATTAATAAATGCAGAGCAATGAAACTCTAGGATTACGTCCTCACTGTAATTACCGACTTTTTTCTCATTTTAACTGTCTTTTTTCACTTGGGGGGGGGGGGACGTCCTGTGGAGGAAGTCTGAAAAATCTTAAATGTAAGCATAGGTCGAATTATATCTCATTTTAAAGGTCTTTCGTAGAGGAACACACAATGAAAAAGGACCATTCGTTTGGAAATGGCAGCCTGTTAAACATTGTTTGATTTTAATGCTAATTCAATCTTTGGGGGGATAGACGTCCCCCCAAAGAGAAACAAAGGCAGTTAAATATATATATATATATATAGTGAGGGAGAGAGAGAGAGAGAGAGAGAGAGAGAGAGAGAGAGAGAGAGAGAGAGAGAGAGAGAGAGAGAGAGAGAGAGAGAGAGAGAGAGAGAGAGAGAGAGAGAGAGAGAGTTCATACAGACGACAGCATCAATACCAAATTACGTATTTCCAATAAATACACCAATTTACTTCCAAATGTTTTAAAAATACAATTATGAAACATAACACCACAGTATCCTTTCCGCACCATTAGAGAGTTTATATAAAATAAAACACAAAATTTGATCTGGAGAATACAAAATCAAATGCAGTGACTGCAATAAATCTGGAAGAGGTAAGAAAAGACGAAGGTTTAAGAGAACGCTATAAAGAACATCTCCCCTAAAGTATTTCAAACAATAACTTTCACATCACATTTTCACAAGCAACCATAATGTAGGATACTTCAATTCAACTGTTGAAGTCCTACTCATACGTGATAAAGGGAGGCTAATGAAAGTCACAGGAGAATGTGAAATATACAGAGTGTTCCACTTTCAGAATGAAAATATTTTAAAACATCCATTTTCATTCCACTTCCGTTATGTATATATGACATGGCTATCAATAATTTAAATAAGATAAGGAAAGAGAACCATCAACGTCGTCCTCCTTGAAGTGCCCATATGAATTACGAGTCTTTCGTCTAATTTGTTATGTGTAACTTTTATTGTGTGTACTTTTTATATAATTTTAGACAGTTACTTCCGAGTGAAACAATATTAAGGTTCTAATGATGGAGTTACAATTCGGAAACATGTCGTTCCCTTAAAAGACAAAGATGTCACGTGACGGATATATTAAGGTAATATTCAATTATTTTATAGAATAACTAGAAAGATAAAACTTTCGAAATGCTGTTCAATATAAAAAACTTTGTTTGGCATTATAAGGTAAATTCACACACACACACACTGAATTTTTTTGTGCGGAAAGGGGCTGAAACTGTTTAAATGTAAAACCCCCATCGAGTAATAATTCTTTTTAAAAGTATTGTTTAATAGAAAATAACACTCTATAAACTAGAGATCGCGATCATACTTTAATACAAAATGGTGGGTAATTATTCACAAATATATATTTACTAATTATTTTACTCTAAAGAAAGTTTTAAGGTGACTAGTTTAATAGAGCAAAATATTTTCTGTTATTATATTCAAGGAAATGGTACTATTCTAAAATATACCCCCTTTAACCAACAATACCAAAAAGAAAATTAAAACATATACCGTAACTAAACATTTTTGCCATTGTAAGTTAAAAATGTAGCTCTGAAACAATAAATTTTGACAATTTAAAATTTTAGAACAATGCAACTTTCTGGTCAAACTTTTGAGTTCCTTCCCCGTAATAAAGCTATAATATAAGGGGGGTTTTTATTTACCTTATCATGCACAGAAATATGTTGTCTGCACTAAAAACTTTTTTAAAGTTTCAGGTTTTTAGCTTTTCTAGTTTAAAAGTTATTAAATTATTACCAGAACTGTTATTACACCCTCTATATTAACATAACCTAATCTCTAACCTGATATACGAATTATCACATTTACTTAAATTTGTATTATTTTTCATTATTTAAATAAAAATGTTTACAAACACGCTTTTAATTATTTCCTGACATTTAAAAAAAAAACTTAATTTATAATGTTGTTTAGCTTTTTGTGACATTAAAACTACAATCCAATTACATGGAACATAATGAAAAGTAATTTGTTATCTTTTGTAACGGTATTGTATTTATCCACGAACATTGTTTGGAATCATGGACATTGAGTACAAATCCAATTAGCAATATAAGTAATATGATTCCACATTCGAAATTTTCAGATAGTATTATGGCTGCACTATAATTGGATTAGATTTTTTAATGTGGTTTGTGATAAATTTATGTATGCAAGTGTTCATTATAATATCACCTAAAGAGATACTACAAAATAGTTATTCATATTTTAATTACAAAAAGCATGTATTGTTTAATTTATCATTATTTATTAGCATTTTTTGTTTTATAAAAATGACATTAAAACAATTATAACATATTATCTAAAACTATATTTGCCAAATACAGCTAGTAATTTAATTTTTTATACAATTTATTATTAATATTTATTAATATCGTTTATACTGACCATAATTACTGTACGTAAAAAATAATACACGAAGTTTCGAGACTACAAATCAAATACCGTTATCAAGTAATAAACATAAACGATTTAAAAAAAAAACCTTTATGTTGTAGAGCAAAGCAATAAAACTAAATCTATAACCTGAAATAAGAAGCCAAAGCTAAAGCTAAGCTCTGAGGAGTCAAAACTAAGGCTAAATCTATAATCTAAGATAGGAAGCTAAAGCTAATGCAAATCCTTAGGAGTCAAAACTAAGAAAATACAATAGTGATAAAAAAAACTCATGGTTTGTTATACTAAATTGATAACATATATATGATTGATTAATAAGTAACATTTGAATTATAACTTTATTATTTTTGTGTGTGAACCCCATTACCTTAGGCACGATAGCCTAATAAACACAATGAATTAACATTATGAAATTTTTTCATTTTACTAAAAACTAAAATAAACATATTAGTTAAAGATGTAATTTGAAATCATACATTTTCATTTTTTCGTTAGCAATTACACAAAGTAATTTAAACTATAAACCATATTATTATGTAACCATGTTGTTAAAAACAATTACATATGAAATAGACAGTAAAGGAATATATGTGAGGCCATGTAGAACAGAGGAAGGCATTAAATGGGAAAAAAATTGATATCGCGTTATATTAAGTAAGCCGAGAGGGAGAGGCAGTCATTGAGAGTGTAAAATGAGGTAAAAAATTGAAATATTTAGACAGTGTTGGAACTCATATACAGTCTACTGAAGTAGGGAAATTTTTCAATTCGTCGGCTCATTAAATATATATGTTAATATAAAAGGGCATATTTAATATAATATATTATTATACAGAGCAATTATTTTTAATGTGATAGATTTGGGCTGTTATAAAAATAAATATTTTAGTTAAAGAGTTTTTAAAAGCATTATTGTTCTATCGAAAAATAAAACAATACTGTATTTATCCCTCTACTATCTATTCGCATATGTTCCTCTATCTCAGTTAATTTTTTTCTTTGTAAATTTATTTATTATTCCATTCTCGTACTGTTATTTCTAAATACTTCTGATACACAGACGTCCTCTACAACTAGTCGTTAGTCTCGGTAAATTATTCCCTTGATGGATATTAGCAGTCAGAGACCTTCAGGCATCAAATCTTTCTCATCAATAATCTTTATAATTTTGATTGCAGTACTTAATATGACATAGTACAATTCCTCCGAGAGCAATTAATAAACTAGGGAATGATGTCCTACTTTTTAAAACGTTTCTTTTCGCAAAACAAATTGTCCATCATACTTAAATGAAGAAATAGTTGTCTTAACTTGTTAGGGTGATTGTACTTAAATAAACTGTTCATCTCTTATCAGGTTGTTAATACTTCAACAAATCATTTAATATAAACAAATACAAAAGGAACTACTATCGACTTATAATAAGGTATGTGTATTAATTAAAGTAGTTCTAAGGCAAAACAATGAATTTTAAATCATTTTCCTCATCATTTTCCTTATATCATTTATCATATTCTTTAATTAAATGATGAAAGTGTTCTTGTCATTTATCAAATCGATGATACATAATTGAACAAACTATTATTGGACTTTTAAGAATATTATCTTTTCTAAATTATCAAAATGTATGCAATGTTGTTTGATATGCACAATAATTAATATTTCTTTAAGAATGAATCGTACATGAAAAATACTTCATTCAGATGATGACTTCATTCATTGAATGTTGAATCTTATTGGGGTTTGGTTGTTGTGGAAAACGGATTGTTGATTTAACTATTTATTATCAATATTTTCCAATAGTTTTGCTCAATTTATGCATATATGGTAAAATATATAAATTAACTCCCGTTTAACAAAAACAATATAAATCAAGCAAAAATAATGTTTAAGTGACGCCATTTTATTTACATTTTTTAAAAATTTTATACAACAATAAATACTACACCTGACTTTTTTTATTCATTACCTTTGATGATAAAACGAATTATTAGGAATGTTTTCAAGTAAGTTTAATTTGAAATTCAATGTTTACAGTTTTATGTTGGAAGAAATATAATTTTGAATTTAGATCTATTCATACTACCCGTAAATGAATGTAAAGTTGTTAATAAAAAGCATTTAAGATTGAAATGGTTTTCTAATGTTTCAAAAATGTAAAGACTAATATCGTAAAAATCAAATATATGTACCCAGTTAGAAATTTAAATTAATAATCAACTTTTATTGTAACATATTTGGATTTCATCGTCTCTAGCTGTATTTATTATAGACATTTTGTTATTTTAAAAATATATTAAACTGGACGTCTTGCTAAATTATTTTATAATTTGTTTACTTTTACAAATTCAAAATAAAATTATTTATTTGTAAAAATGGTCATCGGTACCTCTATTTCTCATTATATTATTGAAATCAATCGTTTATTTTAAATTTATTTTATTATTTACATACTCATTGTTAATTATGTTTGAACATATTTATCTCCAAATGTTTTCAAATTGACACATGAAATATGTAACAATTTTATATATATTTAATTTATTTTTCTTATAAAATTTATGTAATTCAAGTTGGAATTGGATTTTTTGTTACTACTTGACGTTTATAATATCGAAATTGCTTAAGGATTCAATTTAAAAAAATCAATTTAAAACCGATAAAGTAATTTTGGCGTTATTTTTATCGTCTGTGTTACTATTGATAATTGGACATACAGTTTCTCTCTCTTTAACAGTTACTAAGCATTGAGGTGTTTCTAATCGATTAGAATTTATGTATGGAGTTATTCCCTGTCCATTTTGTATATTTGATATTTTAGGTTTTATTATCCTTCTATTATAAAACTTGAATTATAAAACTTGTTAATTTTTTCTTTAAATTTTCGTTAACCACGGGTTGAGATTTGTTTTCTATATTTAGACGACAAGGCTCTTCTGTGTTGAAATATCATATTGATATGTCTTTATCCGGTGTACGTTATCGGTTATTTATAAAATTTAGATTGTCTAATTCTACCAATAGATCAAAAATGTTATGGAAATCAAATAGGTAGAATTTTGTATCTTCTTCTCCTAAAAAAAGGTACTTCAAACTGTTCTTGCCTTATTTTATTTTTATGCAATTTAAATAGCAGATTTTTCTTAATAAAAGATTGTGTGCGTCCAGTATCTATTAATAATTTTAAATTATTTTTTGGGTAGAAAAAATATGGCAACTCATTATTTGGATATTCATTATTGCAAATTTGTTCCGAGGCTGTTATCTCCTAAAAAATAGTCATTTTCTAGTATACAAGCATTGTCTTCTTTATTTAAGTTTAATTCATCAAATTGTTCTTAAAAGGTGTCAAATTCGTTATTTCGGTTATCTACATAAAGCATTCGTTTCAAAGTTTATAACTATTTGGTTATCATTCGTTTCAAAGTTTTCTTCAAATTATTCCTCTATGGGTTTTTTTTGTTAATTAGTAGGCCTATTTGTTCTTAACTGTATTACCGTTTTGTTTAGTCGAAATACTCATTGGAGTTGGCTTGTACGGTTTTTGATGCATAACTATTTCCCGTTGATTATTAAATGGTTTTGATTGCATTGGTTTATTATAATATGGATTTTGGAAGTTTTGATAATGTGGTGGATTTTTGAAGATTTGAAGGGATTGTTTTGAAAGATTTTATTTTGTACTTTTGTTTTTCTGTAATGATGACATATAAACGTCGTCTTGTTAAAAAATAAAGTGTGTTTTTATTCCTTACATAATGTTAGTAGATATTAACGAACTCTTTAGAAACAACAACTTTGTTCTGATAACGTTCCTGTATTTTATAGTCTTGGAAGTGTTGTCATATTACTCTCCTGCTGTTATCTGGATTAAGCCATAATCAAGTCTGCTTCTGTTACCAACAAGGTTTTCTACATGAAGAACTGAAGATGATGGACTTGTCATTGTTACATCAACAAATAAAATATTTATTTTGGCAATCTTTTTCATTTGATAAATAATTACAATTATCATGTTTTATTTATCTTGATTAGACCAATTAAGAAAGGATAACAACGAAGATATAATTATTGAGTTTTAGACTTATGTTGTTTTCAATACAGAAATAATTCCAATTAGATTCACGATATGTAGACAAAGATAGAACGTATTCCCGGCGGGGACAGAGAATGAAGTAGTCATTAATAATAATATTGAACTTGATAGTAAACTTCTTCCATTAACAATGTTTAGTTTTGCTTCTGCTCCAGTTCCCTTGACGACAAGTTAGCCTGCTGTTGTATTGAAGGAATGAATCTGTAGTTTTAATTAAAATTGTATTATAACAGAGTTATGTTGTTTAGTGATTATTTTAGTAACTAATTTATTCGTTCGCTGAACAAATTAACGAGTATACAGGATGGTTGTAAAGGAAGTTTCCTAACCTACAGCGCTTAATTCCTTAAATAATCCTTAAATTATCTACAAGGATTAGAATTAATTTATCTTTTGACCATTTTCCTTCTACCTTCATTTTAAAATTCAATCACACAATTATGTTTCATAATAATAGATTATATTTTGATTATTATTTACGTTGCTGCTATAAAATGCACGATGCCCTGTCTGTGAAGGATATCAGTTGCTACAAATCACAAAAAATAAATATATATTTTTTTAATATCAATAATTACTCACAAAATATAAGTGCTTAACATGTAATAAAAAAAAATACATTACTTATTTTGTGTCAATTTATTTTAATTAGTGATCGAAAAGAATTGTTGAATGCTATGTGGGAGAGCCACTTTCATCTCTTCAAAAAATGTAAGTGCTTTGGAACTTGGAATGATGTATTAAGATTCCAGAAAAAGAAATTGGGTTATTTTAGAAAGTATTGTGGACCTAAAACCTTTTTTTGCTAGGATACAAAATTACCAAGGGAAATAAATCTATTTTATATTTATTTTGTTGTCCTTCTAGTGATTTTGGTAAAATAAAAGATTGTGCTTCATATAAAGTAAATAATTTGTGATAAAATGAGCAAGCTTTGTTATGAATCAACACCATTTCTTGTCATGAACTTTTTTAAGAATAAATTTGATTGTCTGAAAGAAATAATTTCTTACATAATATATTATTTAAAAATAAAATTCGTTACATGAGGATGTAATAACGTGAAAACAACTTTGATAACCCAATAGTTATAACAAAATTTGCCTTTTTGCAATTATTTATTACTTAATGTTAATTTAAAAATAAGATTACTATAATATTTATTTAATCTTATTTCACAAAATATATTTAATAATTTTTCCATTCAGCTAAATAAGCCATTAAAATGAACTGTGTTTTGTTTTATCTGTATACGTCTATTATTTAGATACAAAGTTAATATTGTCTGAAAACCTCTTCACTGTCTCTCTCTCTCTCTCTCTCCAAATCATCCTCAAGTTATATCAGCAATGCCAATCTCTTTAACAGAACAAAAGGAAGTGTTTTACAAAGTCTTTGTTTATACAGAATATTATAAATTTAATTGTTGAATGTAAACAAGTCACAAGATATAAAGAGGAATCAATGTTTTATTTATTTTATTTCAATGTGTTATTTGTATTGTTGTTAATAAAATAAAAACAATTCTTTGGGTGTCATCGTGGTACTTATACAACTTTATCATACGATATAAGACAGATAGATTAAATTTAATAATGTAAGACGTAGTTTTCTTGGAACTTGTAGGAAATGTTAACTTTAAATGAAATATCTAATAGTGGTATCTAGTAGGGTAAGTTTGTTTAATAAAGTTGTTATACAAGTTTTCTTCAGCTCTTAATTGTTTACATCATGACTTTCTTGATATAGGGCAGTAGTATAAAGTAGAGCCTAACGGGCTATGTAATTATATATCAATTAAAAACCTCACAACTTACGATCGTCCAGTGTCTCGGTCTTATTGGGTGTCTTCTGTAAATGAGTGAATGAGTCTCCACGTTCGTATCTCTTACCTGTAAGAACATGAGTTGTTTTGAAGAAGTTAGCTACAACAGTCTGTAAATAAGGACGTTATGGTATCCGTTAATAAAAACTTATATTAAGTTGAAATTAAAACTGTATCAACTTCAAAATAGAGATGATATTTTTTCATTTATTCTCCAGTAGAAGTGACGACGGATTACGCACTAAAAAATTGAAAGACGTGACTAAAAAAGATGATCACACCAATAAAATATTAGGTCACTATTCAGTTGGCATGCTACTCGTATTGTTTATAGTTTCTAGTGTAGTTTATATATTATGTGTTTCTTGTGATATCATGTTTATATTTAGTTATATTGATTTCGACTGTACAAATGTAACTTTAGACCTTGGTTGGACAAAAGGTTGATCTCCCTGATAAACTGTTAGGTTACCACTCCGATGGTACACAACTGAGTTGATTTTAGTTTATAATAGGAATATTTTCTGATTAATTTTATATTTATTCTCCTATAGATTTACTGCTAGATGTAACTTTAGACCAGGGTTCGACAAAGTTGGCAATCTAATAAGAAGGGCTACATTGAATTTCGCTTGATTCACTAAAATCGGGCTTTTCGGTTAAATAATATAGCGGTTTTAGTTAAAACATTTACTGTTAAACACTGCTCATATCAAGACAGTCGAAATTCATGGTTTTTCGTGAGATGTTTGTATAGTTATAAAATATGTACCCGTAATTAAAATAATACTATTAGAGCTTTACAGCACAACTAAATTTAATTAAAACTTCATAATTTAAATTCATCTTTGTACAAGTTCCTAACCGAAATCTCAACACATCCTTAGAGAATGTATTAATTTTTCTTAAGCCGTTATCCAAGTTGCTATTTATTCGCGTACAAGGAGAAACATCTTTTGTAAACGATTAATTAAAGAAGCGATGGGGAAGGATTATATTGTTAGATGTTAAAGTTGAATGCCTTCGTTAAACATAAAGTTCTATATTTTCTAGTTTAAATTGATTCTTATTATTAATTTCCCACTAAATTGGGATTAAATTTTACTTTTTATATAAAGACACCATCTGAAAGGATTTACATTTATATTGGGTTTCAGAACAATAAAGCGTGTATTCATATACAATGTATAAAGTTGATTGGGTTTCGTTTGGTTAGCAAACCTTCTAGTTGCCACTGTTTGAATGGTGGTCTTCTTCTAGAACAGACCCTGCTTGTTTTGAGTGCTATTACGTGTTTTAGCAATTTTGCTTTTAAATAAAAAAAACTCCAAAATTAACACATATCCGACATTATCCGCAATTAGAGTCAATACTTTAAAATGAATTATGTGGGCATTGAAGCCTGCTAGGTAAGTTTCAATGTTTAAAGTGCCAAAATGAATAATGTAAGTTACTTTCATTGCAGATACTACGACATGGAACATCATTATACGACCGTTGTAAAAACAAAACCCAAAATTAAATAATTAGACGCTGCAAGATTTTTGAAATTTATTAATTTGTTTGATAATAAGTATTAACCTGCTATAACGTAACAGTTTAAATTTGGTTTAAATTTGATACGTAATAAATATCTAGAACGAATATCAAAGGTGCTCATACACATTAGGATAGCAGTTAAAATAAGTCATTTTTTATATTTTTATAGCAATATTTATTTATGTTTACAATTATAATTTTAATAAGAGATTATCTACAATTATTTAAAAAAATAGATGAAATTATCTGGGAAACAATTTAACCTTCTAGATGTTCAAATTGGTGGGCATCTAGATTGACACAATTTGAAATATTTTTTGGAGGTAACTAAACATATGACTGATAAGATCTTTGTCATTATCGATTTTTAATCTAGTGAGAGATAATTTCGTCCATGTTGTTTGTTGTGGCTGGTTCCCGAGAAAACACTTTCTCCTTGATGAATCCTTAGAATAACAAAACCCATTGATGTGATATCAGTTGATGGTAGAGGCCAATCAGTGTTATTACGGCGACCAATCGATATACCAATTACCCCGATTCAGTTGTTGACGGTCAGAAGTGTCAAAGTGGTGTAGACTGTCGTCTTATATCACTGCAATATTTCTATCTAATTTGAGAGTAAACAAGTTCTCCATCATGTTTTTTATTTATTAAATTGACAGTGTCTTGAAAATTACTTGGATTTTAATGAAACAGGATTTACGTAGAACATATGTTCTATTTAAATATATACGTATTTTTTTCAGACTGCGTAAACTGTTCATTTTATTATTTTGATCCGTCAAACTGAAATTTTCGTTAGTATTATTTTTGTTTCGTTAGTATTTTAATCGGTAAAGTTTGTTTTTTTGCACCGTTTATTTTACAAATTCTATTTATTTTTATGAATTAATAATTTGAAAACTGTTTTAATAAATAAAATCCGTAAGGAGCTCACTTATTTAAGGCATTGCAATCCCCAGAGACCCTAGCTGAATCTACACATTTTTTAGGTCTTGTGTTAGATCCCTATCTATCATCTTTCCTATCACCACTCTCTTGAACAACTCTTAGAGTATTTGAGGACTAAGGATCTTCTATTCAATAAATCGATTATAACCGAAAGGGTTTCAACAACAACAAGAAAAAGATTTTAAAAACTTGTATAGTTCCTTCCCCCTTTTTTTGCAAACGAATTAAATAAATTTGGTATTGGCGTTATAATTGCTAATTTATTATTGTTTTAATCTCACCATGGCATAGATTTTATTAACGGTTTCCGATATTGGATCTGTTGGACATCACAATCCAACATCTGTGGCAACAGAATAGAATAGCAACACCTGCTTCCCTTCTAGCTTTTATTATGATAAACTACTTTGTGTGCTACCGCTTACATTAGCAATTTGTTATAGCTCTTGATAATATAAATTTTACATTTACTATTATATTGAAGACGATAAATGTAAGTATTATTGAGTATTAAAATAACATAATGCATTGCATAATATGCAGTATCATTAAAATAAATTGTATAACAACTAAAGAGGAAATTAAAAATATCCAAAGTAAATCTTTTCACTCATATTGAACACATACAGTATAAATAATTCAAAATAATATAATTATTAACAAATTGACTTTTTTCAATTGAAATTCTGATATAATTATATAATATATTTGAATAACTCTTGTTCTCTTTCGTCCTTGAAGCAATTAGAATCGTCGATAGATGGAGATCTTTATCTTATGTTCCATTCTTAAGGCGATGATCACCGAGAGTTTTTCGTCTGTGTACGCAAAGAAAGAATCAAAATATATAATACATCCCTAATATATGTGGTTTTTGTGCCATTTTGCATTGTTCGTTACCCAGTTAAACATATTAAAGATTTCAAAAATGTCCAGCATTTCAAAATCAGTTTTTCAACATAGCTTTTCTTTAACTTCCATATTATTAGGTTAATACTGTGTAATATTTTGCACCATCAAATCAACTTAAACCTTGTAAAATGACTAATTGTAATCTATTTACCTTTAACAGGAAAATAAATATATAAATATTGAATACTTACAATAAAATTAAAATCTATGTGCTATTATACACAGGGTATTATACATAAAAATTATAATAACGACTTAGTTACTTAGTTGATAAATAAGAAGAGAAACGGTCACCCGAAGTTGTCATGGTAATAACAACACAAGCCAGTTTTTATAAACACTAAGTTACATCATTACACGTTATGCTTAATAACTTATCAGAAAAAAGGGGTAGAAAGCATTAAGTGATTTGCAAGCCATATTTTCATCTATTTAATGGGTGTGCTAATAATTAAAGTCATCTTTAGGTCGTTTGACCCACCTGAAGGGAGGATAGTCGATCATTTCCTGGGTAGCAACGAAAACATAGAAAACACAATTAACTTTCAACGCTAGTCTCAAAATCTTCTTACTGAATATGTACAAGCTCTGATCATGCGTGGTACTTCAGAAAATCAGCCTAATCTCTCTAGCAATTTCTACTGAAGGAATATTTGGTGGTGATTTAAAGTACAAATTAAATTATTTTAAAACTTGGGATTTTCACTTGAAAGTCCAATATTACATTTAGAGAACAAGTTTTAAAAATCCACAATCATTGTTTTAAGGTTATATCATCATTACAGGTTTATATCTTTACAGGTTATGTCATCTGTTAAAAATCATAACTAAGTAAACATTATCATTAATATTTATCATTTGCTCATCCGTCAATGATCTTAAAAAGTTAAAAATATTTGTGTAATAAACACAAGCTGTGGATTTAAAAAGTGTTTTATTTTTCTCTCTCTGTGTATATTTCTTATATTCGTATTATCAGTGGTAAGACGCTAAAAATAATAACAAATACATATACAACAGCCTTCTTAATATAGACATGAATGAAAGCTGACAGCTGTTAACTGAACAAGTTTCCCACGTCAGTATGACAGTTCAATGAAAGTGTATAATGTCGCTTAACGTAACATGTATTAATATACTAATAGCCTTATAAAATTTTCCCTTTTCGCGGTAAATACAATGCTAATTTTCAGAGTACTATTACAAACAATAAAATTATTTCGTACTAAAGAATAAAAAATAACCAGTAAAGATTTTTTAAATAAATTTACACTAACAAAATTAACGAGGTAATCTTGTTATTTTTTTGCACATTTATTTTAGTATAATTAACTTTATTTAAACGTTATTATTTGTATGAGTATATGATATTATGTTACTCTTTTGACTAATATTTTTAATATGTCTTAAATTATGATTTTCATTTTTCAGGACGAAATCAGCTCATGATTTTGATAATAATATTTCAAAACATTTTAAAGACACAAATATTGTTTATAGTTTGTTTTCACACATACATTAATTTAATGTTTTTCGAAAACATTTGTTACACTCGGGTTTATCCTTAGAGTTTTAGTGTTTTAAAGGTTTTTAAACAATATTTTACCATTCAGAAATTGAATGCCGCATCTGGAGCTCGAGCACAATTGTGGTAAATAAGAGGGTTCTTGGCAGGATCTACCCCTATCTTTGCGTATTCTTTAGTTAAAACCGGCATTTTTATCTTTACCTTCAGCTTTTAATTGACCAACTCTTGTTCTCCTCCAACCTTTACGCTATTAGAGTATTTAAAACTATGATTTATACTTTATACAATTTTTTTCTTCTTTTTTTATAAGGTGATTAAATAACATGAAAGAAAAATATATGTACAAATTTGAATAAAAATATCGAAACTGTTAAACTATAAAATGCGTTGTAAACTCAGAGCAACTCGTACCAACTTCCCTCCAACACACTGATTTCCCAGAGTATTTCCCTGCATAAAAGATAAACTATTATTAGGATTACCCCTTGAGTATTGCAAATTACTAAGCTCATATTTCACGTGCCTTGAATACTATTCCATTGCGTTGTCAAGGGAACAAATATTTGCTTTATGTGAATATATGAACAGTGTACTAGATAAATAACTACGAAATGTGTGAAATATATTGCACCAGATAAAGTGTTGTAAAATATGTTTTAGTTATAAAATTTAATGAACATAACCCTGTAATAAAACCGATATTACTCTTGTTTTCTGAGCCGCTTAATTCTCTAAATCACTATAATTAAATATTGAGCTTGACTTGTGAGATAATATTACATAGAATAAAACTTGAACTCAAGATCTCACAAAAATTACGTTTACTTAATCAAACGCGTTTCATGACAAATTCGCCATCTTCAGTGATACTTGAGCTACAATAGCTAAACTTTAACTAAATTGTATCACTGAGGAAGACGTCTTTGACGTCGAAACGCGTTTGATTAAGTAAACGTAGTTTTAGTTAGAACTTGTGTTCGAGTTTTATTCTATCTTGTAGATTACTACTTTTATGACGTTGGCTAGGCACTAACTTGCTACGTAGATGTGTACATTTTAAAAAGTCTCCACTAGCGTCTCTCGTCTCAAGTCTCGAACCTAGCGGGCCTCTAAGCTGTTCATATGTGAAAGAGCCTTCTCTCGTTACTCGGAACTACCAAATAATCGTAATTACTTTCATGGGAGGACTGTGTTCAAAATTAATTTTTTCACAATAATAGTAGGACGGTGGGGTTCGCACATATCTTTGCAGAATTGAAATATGAATAATTGTAGTCTATTTAAATTTAGTCTATTTTGGCACGAGATTCGTCGTGGTGAGTACAGTCTTTTTAAACATGTAAACAAAAAAATTTAAATTTTACATATAATATTGTGAATGCGTGTGAAATGTTTGTGTAATTTAATATTTACAAAAACGTGTATCGACTTCTAGTGAATGAAAGAATAAATAAAGATGGAATTGCGAGCCATAAATCGTTTTACCTGACTAAACAAGAAAAAAGTCACAATAATACAAATAATATTAGTTATACTTTGTTATATAATAATAATATACTTTGTTATATTTAAAAATATAATTTTAAGTGGCTTGTTTACTAAAATGAATTTACATTTTTTTGAGATGATCTACAATTTTTTTCAGCTAGTTGAATTAACTACAACTTGCTCAGTGTAGATAAATTGAAAACAGTTATTGTGACCAATCAATAAGAGTAACTCAACAGGTAGGATTTAAATGTAAATTCAGAACAAATGATCAATTCCAAATTTTGTTTTCAATACACTAATACACTAAACACCAATATGTTTTATGTGACTAATATTTGTCGTCCATGTTTATTTGTATTTATATACAATTATGTCTTTCAAATGAGAGTAAAGTTGTTGTGCATTAGAATAAAAAATTAAGTTTTGAATGTGAACAAATATATTATTCTTATCTCTTCATTTATAATAATCTGTCTGTCAACGTAAAACTTGAAAATAACTTATACTTTTTTTAGTATAGTGTTATTTTATAAGAATTTATTTTATCGCGTTATCTTTATTTAAATTGGATACGTAGGCCCAAAGCTATAACAAGACTGATATTAGACAACACAGTGGTTCTGATAAAGAATATCACTAGAAACACTAGAAAAACACATGTTTTAATATGTTTTTAAAAAAATAATTTTATTTATTTTTAACTTGCTGAGCAATCTTGTGTCAATAATTTTTGACAGCTTTTTCGCCTATTCGTCATCTATCCTCAGAACTTAAAATTCACTCAAAAACACATCATAAAAGCTACAATAGGAACCAGATAAAATTAAAGTACACCTAAAAATCACCATTTACACATTAAAACAGTTAGGTACAATAGCTTGGTCAGTTGTACTCGTATAAAGACAGATTTCTTACTAGTAACGAAACGCGTACCTGACAAAGTTATTTTTAATGTTTTAATGTGTAAATAGTGTTTTTTAAGTGTAAGAAGTTTTTCTGAGTACTTTTGTAGTCAGAAAAACTACATTATGAAGTGTTTATTATGAAGTGTTTTTTAGTAAATGTTATGTTCTAATGATGCCTGACAAATAGGCGAAACAGCTGTCAATCATTTTTGACACATGCTTGCTCAAGCAAGTTAAAAAATATTAAAAATAATACGACCAATCAGTAAGGCATAAAGAACAGTTTTTTTATGTCTCAAGTATTAATGAAGTTATTAAATGACTAATCCAACACAAAACAATTTTCACAAAATATGTAGAGAATTTATTAAGTTATAAATTACAAAAATTCTACTTTTGTTAAAAACAAAAGTAACCAAGATGTATGAGAAGCACGTTGGATTTATAGAATGGAATAAATATGTTCTTGATAATCCTTAAACAAAATTTGAGTAACCTAATTATTACTATTTTTTTGTTACTTTCATTGTTATAATTTTTCTGACAATTTAAATCCCTGGAGATTGTGTTGAAAGGTTTGATAATTTTATTAAGCACGTAACAATTTTATTTTAATGGGGGAGGGGGAAGTTATGTTTTTTTCTTTACATCAGTGCTATCGGAAATTCATAGAACAAATTAGGGCGTAATATTTTTGTAGCAGTAACTAGAAAACGAAACGTCTTCGGTTTTTCTTACTCAGAATTAGTTCCTTAAGTATTGTTGATTAATTTAAAATCTAGTGAATGTATTTATAGAAAGCTAGTTTACCTGCGGCTGAAAATAAAGAAGCCATTAATAATAATATCGAACTGTATAAGAAACTTCAGCCATAAACAACGTTTAGTTTTACTTCTATTCTCGTTCCCTTGGCACTAAGATAACTTCCAGTAAATAGTGACCTAATATTCCGTAGTTTTAATGGAAATTTATATGCAAACTAACCATGATCACATTCGTGATTGTACTGGAATAATGTTTGTTCTATTGGTAATAAACATTAACATGTTTATTATTTTTTCACTCACTACATTAACCAAATTTGAACTAATAAATAATTACTGAATATTTGTATTATTTTTTTTGTTATCTAAGAGAGTTATATTAATAATGTAAACTAGTTTACAATTCAAGGATAAAATAAAGCAAAAGCTTAAAGTTTCAAATATAGTTCATTAACCTATATCTACCTTCTAGGTCATCCCCCCCCCTACCTTTCCCGATTTCTCTATTGTATTTCAGTTTCCTGTACTTATGTTTAAATAGTTGTCTATACCTGTAAATTATCAGTTGCCCGACGATGCCACAAGGCGAAACAATTGTAGCTCATTTATACTATTAAATATTTGAAACTTTAAGCTTTTGCTTTATTTTATCCTTGAATATGGAGATTCAACAAGAAATATCTGCTATTACATTAAAGTTAGTTTACAATTATTAAATTAAATATTAGATACTAATGTACCAAAATATAAATATGTTATTTAAAAACGGTTATATTTTAACGAAGATTACCTTTTAGTATATGTAGTCCTTCAATATCCTTTCCCTCTGCAATAACTCTATTCCACTCTTGCCTGTCTGCAGTAGCCTACACAGTCGCTCTTATTCTAAGAGCAACTAGTAGTTCTCACATAATCTACTCGTATACATCTCAATCTCGGTTTTTATATTATTCTTCAAGGTTGTGCCATACAAATTTCTACTATCATTTCCCCTTTACGTAGGACAATGTGTCAGCCATTTCAGTCATGTTTATGTTTCCCAGCAAATCTTTCTCATTTTATTCCTAAACTCTGTATTATTCTTGCACTATAGTTAAATTCTTATTTTTCACATACAATAAATCTTAGTAATGCTAGATGATCTCAGTCAGTAGTATTTTTTCTTTCCCGATTGCTTGTCATTGTCTACACTACCCATGTTTTATTTGTAAGATAAATACTTCTCGGTCACCGTTGCTTTGTTAAAAATACAAAGAGAAGACAATTATATTAAGGACACTTAGTCGTCGAATTTTCTAATAATATCCAGGTCGGATGTGAACAAGAGTTTGCCAAAAAGACTTGTAGAAGATATGGAAGATAGGAGTCTATAGAAAAACTACTTGTAAAGGGTGTACTACATACAACATTCCGTACTCACTATATCGAGCCCCTGAAGGACAGTTTCAAACCATGCATAAAACGACTAGTATAAAAATTATCTTGTAAATGACTTCCTTCTTTTTCATTTTCTTTTTTAGAGGGTTCCCTTGTGTAGACTGTATAGTGTATTAACAAGTATTATAATTCCGAAATTATCCCATTTAATTAACTTTCTGTTTTGTTCTAAGGTGTTATTATGAACTAAAATATTTAGATCTGATAAAGATAAAAGTAGAGGATATACAAGTCATCATATCCTACATCTTCCGCTGAGTTCACGACATATTCTTCTTCTGCTTGTTATTCATAAATATAATATATTAATAACGATTGTGAACAATAAAACAATAAAACAATAGTGAACAATAAACATTAATACACGTTTAAAACAATAATTGTAGAAATGTTAAGAAAATTGTAATCCTGAGTATAACCAATATTTAACAAGTTCGTTTTTCATATTTAAGTTTTTCATTAAAGAAGTTACTTAAGTTTTTTATAATCCATACATCATCTCAGTGGATGTCTAAAATAGTCAAAAATATTTTAGAAAACACAACTATTGAAATATTACGATAGCATGTAAATTTTGTAACCATTTAAGGAATAGGTTTATCGAAAATTTCAATATTACAGAGACCCATCTTTTCAATGATATCAAAGGTTTTTTTTGAATTGGCTATAATTAAAATGTTTTATTCTTTAAAATTATTTTCCTAAAAGATTATTTTAAGTGTCTTGTTTTTGTTATGATATTTTTTAAAAAATAAACAAATTGAATCATCAGCTTTACAACTACAATAATTTCACTTACCAAGTAAATGCAAAATTCTATATATATATATATATATATATATATATATATATATATATATATATATATATATATATATATTTTTTTAATTAATTAATTTTCACATTTAATGGCTTCAGGAAACAGAAAAGTTATTTTCGTCAAACCGTTGTTGCCGTAAAACACGATAACATTAGGCAACTAACATTAGTATTAAAACATGAAATTTGACATAGGACACTTATACAGTATGATTCAGTACACTACATAAATGATAGGTCTTGAAAGCGAATCTACATAGTTTAAAAACTTACTTTTTTGTAGGTTTGAAATTTTAGTCAACTATCTTAAATATACAATCATGTTAAATCATATAATACTAATACAAAAATATGAAAGTTTACCAATATACATTAAATGTTCAAAATGCATCCCTTCTACAGGATATCAAACCGCTAACCTCAAGTAATATCCGTTTACGAAAGTAGGCCTAGTTTAAATCAGCTGTTTGCATTACGTTACAACAATGGAACTAATTAACTGCTCATTTTGCATGGAAAATTAAATTGTAGTGGTTAAAAATAGTTTTCTGGCTCGATATTGGATGTATTCTGCAGTAAAAACACAACAGAAAAGTTTCGAAGGTGCATTTTAGCCCGTTATATTGGTAACTCGATTTATCGGTCAATGCAAAGTTGAAAAGTTAGAATTCGAAAACTAACCTATTTATCGAAAAACTGCTGTCAACATCGTTTTTCTTGTCAAATTTTACATGAAAATCACGTACCATATGTCCACATTCCTAATTTTTAAAATGAAGTTTGATTCAATATGGCGGATAAAAATTTTAAACCTACAAAATGTATTTATTTAAACTATGCAAATCCACATTTGTTTCTGCCTTCAAGTAGATCTCAACCGTTCATGCATTTTAAAGCCGTTACCAAGTCAGACGAATCGAATTTAAATATCAAAATGGTGGGCATTTAAAATAATATTTTGTTCACATCTCGTGTATTATTCAATTAATAACCACTTACATTATGTCCAAATATGCGATTATCAAATGTAATAAAATAATCTCACCTCCTTGTGATGAAAAATTGACAAGATGTTCTCAAAAAGTTAGTTTGGAACTATGTCAAGAACATGTGATATTCACGTTTCGAGACAAAGACGACGTCAAAAAAAGTAGTCCTGTATCGAATTAATTTGTTGATCAAATATGTCTAACGACCGATTCTAAAGTGACATAATTGTTGTCACTTTGATCTAAAATTACGGTTTATCATTTCCTACAAAGCTCGAGGAAACCACTATTAGGCATTACAATTGGAGTATTTGATAGTATTGCATTGCACGTTGAGGCTGTGCAAGTACAATGATGGCATCATTAACTTGATTTACTTTTTTTTTTCCTTTTTTTTTACTGGAAAACAGAAACTGGAACGTATTTGATATTTACTTAGCAACATATATTTTGAACATATATCTTTCCAGAAAATTACATTATTTAGTTGCAAAATTGATTTACATTTAAGGGACAAGCCACTGTTACTCCCTGGTAATTATTATAGATTTGAATAAATTTACATGGAAAATTAATATTATATGGACGACTAACCTGAGTTGCAGATGGGTTAAATATTTAAATTATAATAGTGTCGAGGGTAAAACAATAACTCTAATTATAAGTTATAAGTTAATATTAAATCAAGATAAAACAAGTTAATCTGCACCATCAATGAACTTACCTAGCCCCATTTACAATGCAACACATCCTTCAAATGTTGCTACCAAAAATTGGTTTCAAGGGATTTGTGAGAAATATTAATCTAGTAATTGTTTATATTATTTTTTTTTCTTCTTAATATCGACTAGGCGATAGCGGACCACATAAATTTCTTTATATTAAAAAGTCTGTAGGTACTCGACGCGTTATTTTCATTTCTAACGAGCTTCGAAGCTCTGCATATGTGAAGGAGCCTCCACTCACTACACTTGTATCTGTGACTCTGCCACACCATTTTGCGTAAATATAAGAGTATCACATTAGTTTCCAAATTTAATGCTCGAAATTACATATTTATTTATTAACAATATTTTATTTATCTCACTACTGTATTTACATAAATAATTACATATACAATAGTTCATAGAATCACTAGAGCACTGTGTAGAATATACAATAAAGGAAAGGATTAATCCCAAAACCACAACAAAAAAACAAAAACAAAAAAAAAACACTAACAACACAAACACTGTATAGTTATGTTTATTCTACCTTCTGTACATTTCAGTAACATAGTTACCATCCTCAGAGGTTGAGTACTAAACTCCATAAACTGTATATTAAGTGTTAACACTACGTGTTAGTTTAATACTCAACCTCTGAGGATGGTAACTATGTTACTGAATTGTACATAAGGTAGAATAAACATAACTATACAGTTATTGGTTGTTAGTGTTTCGTTGTTTTTTGTATTGTGGTTTTGGGGTTAATCCTTTCCTTCAATCTATAATATATACAACATAACAATATGAAAAACGATTATAGAAAATAAATGTAATAAATAATAGGAACCTATTGGAAACAAAGTTTTGGGAATGTCATCAATTACCTAAAACAAAAACAATTTTTGGATTTGTATGATTTTAAAAAGATCTGCCCTTTACAAAATAATACATTACTTAAACTAAATTTTTTCCCCTCAAATACATAATGCTCTAACTTTCGTAGATAGTTCCCTCCCCGTTTTGTAGAATTCACAATACAAAAACATATATACAAAATTATTTGTTCTATAGACTTATTCAACAAAATAACTAGAGTCTTGGCATGTCTTCTAACAGCTCTCCTTTGCCTATCAGTAAATTACACATACTCACTCACCCCCATGCATTTATTTTTGACAGTAACTTTACTATTTATTATATTGGAAATGTGGTTTTTCTACCACCACGTCAACAATTTAAATCTGCAAATTTTTATCTTAGTTAATGTGTTGAATCAAGTTACGAGATGTGAAAAATAACTGAATAAAATCCTCGCCATCTTTACATTTGGTTCTATGTGAGCACACTGTAGTCCCCTATAACTAAATCTAATTTACCTATTTCCTTTTTTGAAACCTCTATTATACATACGTAGATACAACAACAGCGAAGACAGAGGGTCACTATCCAGGAAATCCCACGTTAGGATTATTGGGGATTATGAATCCGAAGATCAGTAAAAACACGTAGGTCGAAATTTCTTGTGATTCTCAAACTTACACTATAGTCCTTAGTCTGTGTGCGTAATAAAAACCCTCAAACTTAAATACTTATAATAGTGTCAGTGTCGAAATAGAACACAAATAAAGACCTAATAGGCAAGATGAATCGTTCACTTAATCGATACGTTCCGTTTAAAATAACTATAACGTCTTAAAAACATTAAACTTTATTTCCATAATAAATAAATAAAACTAATTATAGAAATAAAACTAGGTTTCATAATAAATAATAAACAGTATATATAAAACGTAACTGCTGATTATTAGTGCAGAGCAAGTTCCTACACTAACTGTACAGTGTGATTTAATCGAGGACACTATTAATGTCTCTTATTTATCAGCTCCACAAATATGTTGTTTAAGTCCTACATTGTTATATATACTACCTACAATATGACTAATTAAATTTTTAGTTTAATATAAAGATTAAAATTACGACAAATCACCTTCCATAACTGCACGATGTAGACGAACAGTTAAAATAAGTAATTTTTCATACTTTCAAGATAAAGTTTAATTATGTTTATAATTATAATTTTAAATCATATCTGAGTAATTGTGTATGGTAAGTTATGCCCTTATTTATTTGTTTTGTTTCAACGGCGTTCATTTTCACAATTCTATTGGTAACTATTGAACCTACAAAAATGGGGAACATTCGTTTTTTTATTGTTGTTAGGTGATTTTGGAGATATGTGAGTGTAAAAGTCGCTGCAACAATTATAAGCTAATTTAAATTTAAATCAGTAGTCAATGAATGACTTGTGAACTTCTGGTATTTCGTATTAAGGTTGGCGTAATACTCAAGTTTCTAAAACTAATTAAACAACCTTAAACTTTAATTAAGGAGGGAGTTAACAGTTTTATAGAGAGAATAATAGCGATGCAATTTCACAGCTTAAACGTAAATTGTAAAACAAACAAGAGTAAGTTAGTTTCCTTTTATCTTAAAGTTTTTATTTGCTTTACCAACTAAATTCTTTACACCATAAGAACCGGTATATTAATGTGTAACTGTTTCAACTATTAAATTAACTTAAATAAGTTATTGACTAGTAAAACTTGACTCCGTTCTGTAGCCAAATGTCCACAAATGTATTTATATTGTGTTCTGTTTAATTTATTAAAATGTAGTGTCGACCTCTGATGAATAAATGCGATTTCTGATGATGGGGAAAATGTCCCGAAACGAGTCAAATCAAAAATAAGAGGTCACGTGATGAAACCATCAAAATAAGGTAAAAAACTTTGTATTAAGAAAACATTGTTTTCCTTCGTACACCTCACATGTCTGTACCTCATTGCTGTTTGAATTTCATGAATTCATTTTACCCACTCCTTATGTATAATTTCAATACACATTTACTAAATTTTATAAAGTTTTAGATTAAGAAGATTTATTTATTAAGCCATAAAAAAATTACTTACAAAACTTTAGCCGTTGTGAATATGAAGTTTCATTTAGTAGTTGTCGTAATACTGTTTTGCGGTGAGAAATGATTGATGTTGCTATCACAGCAACACATAAAATTCTATCACTCTATTCATGTAACGTTAAACAATGGCTATGTGCATAACAAAGCGGATATAGCACTGTGAGTACATTGTTCCTGTGTCAATATAGTGAGTACATTAAAAGTTATAGTTTATAACAGTAAATGGAATATGTTTCATCGATTTTTACATTTCAATTCTTCATCATCCAATCAGCTTCTACATCCTCAAAACTACAGTGAGGAAGGAAATGATAGACTGTATACTGAACTGGGACCTTTTCTTAATAAAACCTTACAATAACTTACTTTTTTTGTTTTATGTTTAATGTGATAAATTTGGCAATGATAAAACGGTTTTGACTTACCTCAGTGTTATTGTTAATTTTTCCTCAGCACTCAGAGCTAACCTCCAGTTGGTGTCCTACTTTGTTATTAGTGGGCCATATTATAAGTAATTCCACCAAACGTTTAAAAAGAGGCTTCGACATTCTAAAAAAATTATTAAATTTGACAGGATCACTGCACAATTTACGAGCTACAACGTAAGTACTGTGTAGACGATCCCTTATCAACGGGTGAACCCAATACTTCTTTCTTTTCTTTTTCTTTAGCCACTACCACAAAATAACCACATCATCATCATTCAAAACCATCACGAAACTGATGGAAACCCGTTTCTTCTGTGTGCTACATATAGATAGATAGATTGATTATGTATTTATTTAATGGGCGAAGTTACTCCCACATTGTTTTTCTACTACTTAACTTCATATCAAAATTCCACAAATATAAACTCAAATTACAAGATAATAAAATGCATTGCTATAAAATAATAATAATATATAAAATAACAAAAGTTCAAGGTCAATATTGTACAAAATATTGAAGTGAGTAATAACATTAAGAATAACGGAAACACACAAAAATATAAGGAAATCAATATTATAAATAATATTGTTTTAATATGTTTTAAAATATTTTGATATTTGCTTTATCTTGAATTGGTACTTTATCATACAGAGACTTTAACGGTGGGTGAATATCTCTTTTCTGAAAATTAAAGTTGAAGAAAATAAATTGAGACGCCTCGAAAGAACGGTGGCGATTAAAATATTTACACAAAACCAATTTCTTCAGACTCCGCAATCTCCATCAAAGTTAGTAGCAATGAATTTTAATTAAAAACCGGAACATTTCATTTTTTCGCCTGTATAGTCTGGTAATTATTACCAACATTACGTTCGTTATATAAATATGAACGCATGCATTAATATAAAATGTAAATATAGAGTGTTTATTTAAAATTTTCCCTATTTAATTAAATTTTTTATTGTCTTAGGATATATTTATCTTTCTCGAATGTGATTATAAATATTATTTAATAGCAAAAACCTCTCCCACTATCCTATCCATCCCAACATGTAATTCCTCCCCATAACATTATGTAAAATATTTTGACTAACTATCTAGCAATATCCACAAATGTGGTCTAAATTTTTAACACGTAAAGCATCCACAAAAGTAAAGCCAACTATTAAAATCATGAATAACGTAATATAGACATTTCAAAGCTGAAGCTGAGTATTAGAATCTCGGAAAAAAGGTCGATATATCAATACATTATGATCAATTACATTTTACAAATAATTTATTAATACGAAATATTTTTCAACACCCCTAATATTCATGCACTATAGAAGGATTTCGTATTTATATTTTCAAGATATTTTGTTAGGTCTTAAGATGTTACAGTTTTTTTGAAATGAACAAATATATTGTATATTAAGAATCCTCAAATAAACAAGGTTTGAGGTCTTGATACACGTGGAGTATATTGATTTTTCAACCAAAACATTAAAAAATCGCATATATTTTGCTGGTTTTTTAAACGAATGAGGTATGTCCTAAAAGTAACCTCTTGCTGGTTTCTTAAGAGGTATGTCTTAAAAGTAAATATTTTTGTTATAATACAAAATAAACATATTTCCGGTACAATCATATATAATACATTTTTTGACAAGGAGCATAATATGATATTTTTAAATGCATGTGTAACTACTAATATAGTTTACAATACACAAACAAGTATACGTACAGTAAATAATATATTATAAAACGAGTTGTAAGACAATATACTTAAATAGATTTTTCTACCAAAAGTACCGTGTTGTGTATTGAATTTTGTAAAAAAAAATAACTCTATTCTCCACCAATTTCGATGTGTCACATATACGTTTTAAATTATGTATCAGAAAGCCAATTTATGGTAGAAAAGCCAATTATGTATCAGAATTTAAATTTTTGTAGCAACCCCTACCCCTTGTCCAAAATAATTAAAAAATCTAATCTTTTTTTACGCTGCCTCTTTCACTTAAAAAGTGATTGCCGCACAGAGAATCCTAATTACTCAAATATTTTTAAAATATTAGAGGGGTGGTAGATATTTTCAGCCACCTAATGCCGTGTCGATTCATCAATGCATATGGCATTCCTTGTACAAGCTGATAGACTTGATTGAAAAGAGACTTTATTAGGATGAATGCAACTTAAATTCAATAATTTTCGAAAAAAACTAAATATATTTGATTCACATGTCTCAATATTGTCTATATTCCATATATGTGATAAGTTACAAAACATTATGTGAATGCCATTTATAAGAGCTCAAGACTTGTAATAAATATTTTACCTTGAGATAATGGACAAGAATCACTTTCAAGGGTCTCATTAAAAATAACGAAGATACTTCTTGTTATAATATTTTCATTGTCTACATTTTAATGCTCCTTGAAGAGCCTAATTTTGTTCTACCAAGTACACCAGTTTATTTTAAGTTTAACAAGCAATAAAAGAGAAAACAAGAAGGAGACTAAAGATAATAACAACAATGTAGGGAAAGGTTGGAGTACGAGGGACTGACTGGCTATGAATAATGGACTGGGAATCAAAATATATCCTGACAAAAAGGGCTTGGAAGGAATTGCGAGGGAGATATAAGTCTAATAGAAAGGTTGGTATTTTAGACCTCATAATCTAATGGACCCAAGAGAGAATCTTCTGTAGTAGCCACGGCGAGAAATTGAAAACGAAGAATAGCGAGAGTAGAACAATCCACTTTCAAATAGACTATAACTCCATAGGAAACAATTTTTTAAAGTAAAAGTCTCGTCTTCGTTTTGGTCAAGATCTTTATAAAAGCGTTTTCACAAAGATAAGTAAAGTATAGAGGAAGATTTCTAGATTTAGTTTGTATAACCACCTTGTTCTGGTAAAGATTTGCCATCTCCCCCTCCCTAAAAAGAGGATCGTAATTATTGTGTTAAAATTGTAATTCTCTATTTTTTTAAATAAATAAATGTTTTACGCTTACTTATTAGAAAATACAGTTATTCTCACTTAATTTTTAGTTGTAGGTTTACATTTTTATTTTGTACCCGCTACTATAATAAATTATGCCAATTATTTCCAAGCCCTTTTCCTACTTAACTCCATTACGTACCATTTCAAAATGTATAATGCAGTCTAATTAGTTTGATAGTGCTTTGGCAATATTACTCTTATAATATCCACACTTAATTCCACTTGTAAATAATTAAATGACGTAACATACTTACAAATTAAATTGGATACTATATTTAATCTATGTTATTTCCCTTTTAACTTCTGTTTGTAATAGTAGTTTTCGGTTAATAAATGATTATAAAAAGAGTTTCTGACACTTTTCGAAATTTTCAAAAATATTTTATTTTAAATTTTGTTTTGGTTTCTTGAAAGTTAAGAACTCAATGTAAACATTTTCCTTCTTCCCAATATATAAGCAAGTCTCATGTAACTTGGTTTTCGTTAGTATCCTGAAATTGTCTTTTTTTCGTATTTATTTCAGTCTACTACAGCCAACGCTAACATAACCTCAACTTTATTTTACAACTTTCTTCCTCTGGTTTTATCTCTGATTTTCCTTTTCAGAATAAATCGTCTATTTTCTTTCACTTTTCTATTAAGTCTTATCCTTTACCTTTGCTACTTTTTCCTTGAATCATTATCTATAGTTCGTTTTCTCTTCTCCAGCTCGATTCTTTTCTAGTTGTAGGTGCATTTTTCAACCACGGTATTTGTATCTTTCTGTCTTCCTGGTAGTTCAGGATTTTCTTCGCTAACCTGTTCAAATCCATTATTTTCACGTGGACGTAAAACTATATTTTCTCTCTCATTCTCATTGCTAAATTCCCATACATCCCTACATCCCTCCCTGCTTTTCAATATGTACGTTATTTTTCTGTCGCTTTTATCTGACAGGGAATTCTTTTCTCAGGAAATTACGCTTTTTTGTGTGGTCTCAGTCAGACTTTTTCTTGCGTTTCTATCTGCTTCATAAAATATTCCGACTTGTTTGAAAATATACTCTGTTGTGGCGTTTGAATTTAGCATTGGGTGAGAAATGTTATTACTTGTAGACACAGCCTTTTTTTTTTGTCCACATTTCTTACATTTTCTTTCACTACTAGTGTTTTACTACTGTTCCAAATCTTGTTTTTACTACACACTTATATTCACAATGGAATTTATTTACATCTGTTAAAATATATCAGGACACTTGATATAATTTTAATTTAATAAAGAAAATTATCTCTAGGGTTTATAGGTAACAATAGCGTGTAATTACTTATCTATTATTCTCTCTATAAAATTGTGAATTCCGTTTTTCATTCGAGTTTTAGATTGTTTAATTAGTTTTAGAAACTTAGAAAACTTTGTCAAGCTAAATGAGAAATACCGGAAGTTCACAAATTATTTAATTAAGACTTCGCCTAATTGAAATATAGATTAGCTTCATATTTTGTTCAAAAAAATACATCAAACTACCGTAAAAATGATGATATTTCATACAATAATAAAGAAATTGCAATGTTGTAATGAAGGCGATTCTATTATCTATATCAGCTGACTGGCTTGACAAATAACTGGATTATAAAAGTATGGGCATTAAATCTCCTCTACTGCTTTATATTGTATAATCTTTATTGTCTAAAATATTCTTGAAATTCTTCTTTTTTTTAATGTACTAATTATTCTTGTTTATTGATTTCATATTTTCTTACTAAACTTATCAACAAAGATGAGTGCTGAACATAAATAAAAACCCATTCAAATTATGCTGCTCATAAAACCGTTAGGTTGTACGTTCCGTGTGTTATTCGGGCATTGTCGAACCACATTTATATTATATTAGTTTTGCATTGATAAGTTCACGTTATAATCAAAATTAAACAATTTGTAGACAACACTTACTCGTTATTCACAGAGTAACAAAGAGATACAATTTAGAATCTGTTATAGTCGTACTTCTGTACAAACGTGTATTTGAGTTATGTGTTTGTTTGAGTCTTGTTTGTGTTTGTTCTCTTTGAAAGATTCTATGTAAATGATTTTGTCAAATATTGTGTTTCTTTGGAATATTATTTTTATTGTTTAGTAGTGAGCTTGGCTCTTATGTTGTTTGTTACAAATATGGAATTCAGTTGAAACCTTCATTATTTGGCTTCTGGGGAATTTATATATAATTTACAAAACATTATTTATGTTGGTGTAACTGTGGCCAATATCTATTAGGTGATCTGAATATATTTTAAAGGAATAACTACTAAGCATGCGCTATTTAAATCTCGTTTTGATCTTCCTGTTTAAACTATATATTTTATATTAAAATCGTCGCAAGTGATTTTATAATTACCACTATTAATATAGGGACATATCCGTTTGTTCTGGATTTTTAATGCATCGTTTAAGTTGTTGCTTGTTCTGTAGCATTTTTATTATACAGGTAGGCCTAACGTTGTCTAATAGCCTGTGATATTCCATTCCAATGTATTTGTTATTTTAACTTGTTTAACTGTTGTATTTCTTCTATTTATTATATCGTATGTTGTAGCATGATACGTTAGGAAATGTAATGTTTTTTAATTATTTTTTTTAGCGTCTTTAAAACGTTGTTTTTCGTAGTTTTAGTTAGGGCTCTGTTTACAATCCTAGTGCTTGCAGCTATATAGTGGTCGCTGGTGTGGTTGAAAGTAAGTTAGCATGAATAGTGTGGTCGGTTTGTATATACTTCGATTACAAGTTTGTGGTTAGTATTACTTCTGATTAGGTCTAATAAGTTTACGATTTTGTTATTTTTTGTTTCACTGGTGAATGTGAGCGATGAGTGTATTTTATTTAAATAATTTTACAATTTGTCAATGTCCACTAGTGCCTGTGAAGAGGCATATTAGAAATAGCTAAGACTTTTGTTTAAATCTAGTATATGTTATTCAAAATTCCAGTTAACATATTGTTTATAGTTTTATGAGTTCTTTAAATGTTTATTTGTCATTTCTTTTTTAGGTTTTCTTTTATGATATGTCTGTATGGTTTCTGTTATTGCAACGTTGGTGTATATATTTTTGATGTCAAATAAAGCTAGTGTGGAATTGGACTTAATTTCCAAGTATTGTATTTGGTTTACGAGATATAGGCTGCTTTTTAATAATTTGTTTGAATGATATATTGTATATAATTTTCTGTCTAGTAATTTAGACAGTTGTATATATGGGCATGGGTAAAATTAAATAGGGGAGTTTCTAAATTATTATTAGTTATACAAAACATTATTGGAGTCCGACTATACAGAATTTTAGTAATGATCTAAGATAGGGGCGGTAGAATTAATCATTTTGCTCTATATTGTCTGAGTATCGTTATGGATGTATTCACAGGTGTTGATGGCGCTTTTCTTTCTTTGTTTAACTTAAAGTTTGTATCGTAAACAAGCTTATTTATATTGGTACGATTTATAGATGGGTTTGTCTTTTCCATGGACATGGTCTATACATTAGACTAAAGTGTTTCCTTTGTATGTTTAGTTGACAACAGCATTATGAGATCATAAGTTAGTATCATGATGTTTGCTAAACATTGTTCCCCAACATCATTGAATTCGCTTATAATTAATAATCTTATTGCTATTCAAAAATCTCGTCACATTTTGTTCTTCTTTAGGTAGGTGGGGCGTAATGAAACGATATTATGTTTTAGGCAGTTGGAAATAATTTATTGTTTTCGTACTTAAATGGTTTCCGAACTAGCAACAACTTAAACCAAGCAATAAAATTTCAGAAAAAGACAAATTCCCCTACAAATTTTAGAAAAAATTATATAATCACTTGCCAATATTGTAATAAACAATGTATTGGTCAAAGAGGAATACCTTTCAAATAAGATTAAAATTATACTTCAAACACTAATTCCACCAACAAAATTGAGACCTCAAAATTTGCAAAACACCTAACAAAAAACCGGGGTCAATTCCACTATAGAAATGAATCTACACATTTTGAATAAATGTTCCAAAGGCGCAATAATAAAAGTGTGTAAAACTGTTCAGTACTTATAAACAAACAATATCAAACACAACATCACTACTAAACTAAAAACAATATTCCAATCAAAGGCAATCTTTGTCATTGTAATCCAAATAAAACCCCTGCATTCAAACCTTACCAACACCGCAACACACATAAGCCATTAATAACCATAACCCATTCCCTGCTATAACCTTTAGGGGTTCACTCATAGTGAATACGGAACTGTCAATCCCAAGGCAGCCTAGCTAGATCTACACATTTTTCATTTAGTCTTGAGTTGTACTCTCTCTTAAATCTTTCCTACCAGGTCTCTCTTGTGTTCATCATAACTTAAAGTTATTAGTGTAATTGAGGGCTAGGGGGTATTTATTTTATGTTTATTGTTATAAGGTGTTGTTATAGCCGAAAGTGTTTTCGCCTTTAATTAACAATAAATAAACATCATGTATTATATCTGGTAGCGTCGACTAGTGATAACCTTATACGAGATTTGTATAGACTCGTAAATATGTAAAAAAAACAAATATTAATTAATCAAAAATATTTTATAAAAAAATTACCTATTTTGTATATAAAGGTTAACTAATATTTGGATAATACAAAAAAGTAAGAAAATGAATTATAAAAAACTTTATGTAATTATTGTAAAACCTAAACTCATAGTGTACAAAAAAAATCCGTGCAAAAGTGATTAAAAAACAGGAAAAAAAAAAACTCAAATTTATAACGCATCATTAGTTGATAATAACCCACATTTGGAAATACTACAATTAGGTACTTCAAATGAAATCTTATATTGTGGTTTAATAGATTAGAAAGACACGTGCCCCCAATAATAACAAAATCAAATACTCAAATTGAGATTCAAATTTAGAATTGGAATATAAATTCATGTGATAAAAACTTAGGTTTATAGAAGGTTGTTAAACAAGGTTCTCTGATTTTTATAAATGTAGCCAATTTATATCTTTAAATAATAATATTTATTGTACAAATAGAACTAGTATCTGTCAAAAAATTGAAAGGAGGCTTTAAAAACATATAAAAACTCTTTTAGTCTCTCTATCAAAATTTTAAATAATTTAAATATCCTAAATTATAACAACATTCTAGAAACAATAATAATTCTGAATTATATTTTGTTTAGGCTAATATGGAGCTTCCAACGAAAAAATTCCTGATATATTCATATAATATATTTTCCTATTCTAATACTACAGGAATAAATAAACTTTGACATTCCAATAAGACTTAAGAATTTTTTTTATAGCATTTGTGAGTCTTGTCAAATATTGAAAATTGATACATATATTCATAATTCATTAATAAAAATACTATTACAAATTAAATGATTTAAATTGAAACTTTACTGCTTGATCCTAGTAACAAAGATGGATCATCCCCAGAGTATATTGGCAATAAATGAAAACCTCCCAATTGAGTTAATTAAAAGCTTAGCTAGTTTATTGACATGGGAGGGTATCAACGTGTACCGTCTTAAAAGAAATTAAATCCCGCCTACTAGTCAGGGCAAAAAACGGAAAATACCAGCGTTTACTTTGATCCAGAGTGAAACTGTACGAAATGACTTGTGTCATAGCTCATTTTATTCGTTAGAGTGTCTAGATCTAAGATGTAAACAGTTTTTTCCCGGGAAACTTAATAATTTGTTTATTTATTAAATATAAACAAAAATAATGATGTCCGATTAAACGTAATATGAAATAAGAGACGGGGTTCATAAAGCAATATAATTTTTTTGATATCAATGTTATTTTTTATTTATTTGGAGTCGCTCTTTCCGATTATGATGTCAAAAAAGTGCGCAATTAGAGGACGCAACAGGAAAAAAAAAATATAAGATGCAGGTAAAGACAAATAAATTTTTTTAAAGTTCGTATGCTCATCATTTTCACTTAGTATTGTTTTTGTCTGTGGCGCCCTCTCAGTGTTGACATCAGCATCGGAACAAGCGACCCAAAGACCATAAAAAAATTACATCAACTTATGCAGAAATAGCATCATTTCATATAATGTTAATCTGTCACCATTTTCACCTTGTTTTGCCGGTAGCGTCCTCTACGATTCGCACAATTATGGTATCAGCATCGGAACGAGCGAACCAGAGAACTCAAAAATGGCATTGAAATCGAAGAATGACATGAATTGACCAAAATAATTTCTTATTTCATTTAAATTTTAATTGGTCATTACCTGCATCTTATATTATTTTTTCCTGTGGCGCCCTCTAGGAAGCGCACTTTTTTGACATCATAACGGAAAGAGCGACCCCAAATACATAAAAAATAACATTGAGATGAAAAAATTATATCGATTTATGAACTCCGTCTCTTATTTCATATTACGTTTAATCGGACATCGTTCTTATTGTTTATATTTAATAAATAAACAAATTATTTAGTTTCCGGGGGAAAAACTGTTTACATCTTTGATCTAGACACTCTAACGAGTAAAATGAGCTATGGCACAAGTCATTTCGTACAATTTCACTCTGGATCAGAATAAATCCCGTTTTTTGCCCTGACTATACGTCATGTGTTATTGAGAAGAATAAATTTGTTATGGGATGTAAAATTTCAGAGTATACCATATCCTATCGACAATTTTATTTTACGTGTTGGGGAGTATAATTAGCATATTTATTACCACTAAAACTAGTATTAATAAACGAAATTGATTGTGTAATTACGCCCAATCACCAACAAAATTTTATCGAAGCTTTTACTCTGTATGAGATAATAATAACAAGTATTGAAGCCATTTTTAGCATTAGGTAGGTATGATTTTTGTGTTATTTTTTATCGAAGACCGGCTTTGACAATTATTGTCTGTTGTCCTCAAATAATTAGCGAAATCAATACTGTGACGAATTGAAATAATTTACATATAAAAGATATTGACATTTAAATTCAATTTTAAACCACTTAAAAACAACTTTTTGTAGTTATATTTCTTAAGTTACTTTTATTATTAATTCTTAGTTGATATTTATATAAAAACATGTAAACATATATTTTTAATTATAAATTGAAAATTCATCCTGTCTACATATAAAATGGAGAACATTTTAATAACAAGTTAAAGCAAATTTCAAAAGCAACAACGTTCAGGCCTCATTTATAGTGATTACAAGGCTTGACAATCCCGAACAAATGAGCTAGATGTACACAATTTTTTATGTAGCTTTGGGTTAGATTCCTCTATTTCATATTCCCTATCAGGTCTCTCTTGAGAAGTCCGGTTCTTATCCGAACTCCATGCTATTAGATTATTCCAAGGGTAGCGGATTTTATTTCATGTCTTTTCTTGTTTTTTTAAGGTAATAACAACCGAAAGGTGTTTTGCTTTTTTAAAAAAACAAGAAAAATACAAAAGGTATGTACGAGTCAATCCTTTGAAGAATAGACGTGAAAAAAAACCCTAAAATAAGACTAATATTCTAGAGTCTCTGATCCTGTCATGAATATATCTGTTTATTTCACCAATCATTTGTGTTCATAAGTGTAATAAACAAAACATTTGCAATCTAAACTCAAGAACAACACTCAATGAAAACTATATAAACAAAATTAAATTGTTACACCTAATAACGTTATGAAAATTAAGGTTATACATCATTGAAATCAGTAGCTTATTAAGCTTGGAGTAGTTCTAGAAGTTTCTAAATCTAATTAAAGTATATAAAGCTTTAATTAAAGTGATAATAAACAGTTTAATAGAGGGACTAATAGAGATGTAATTGTACATTTTTTGTCTTACCTCTAAACCATAGAATAAAAAAAGTTAGTCTTCCTTCTAATTTAAATTAAATCAACTTTTGAGGTTGTATATAGAAGTTTTCACTAATCATTAACTATTTCGACTATAAACAGTAATTTACCAGGAAAAATTATAAAATAGCGTTTGTTATTAATAATTCTGTTGTAATGAGAAAATAAACGTCTAATAATAAAGTAGGAAAATTATAAAGGACGTAATTAAATGGTAATTTGTTATGTAACTTTAAGCATTACGATGAAAAGATATGTTTTAAAGTATTTGTTCATCTGTGAAAGTCTTAAAATAATTTTTTTCAGTAGAAAATAATGTCTATGTTCTACATTTAAAACTTGTAAGAAACTATAAATAAATTATAATAATCTTTTCTTAACTTCACACTTCTATTATGTATACAATTTATATAAGTTATTGACGAACATTAGTCTTGAATTTGTAAATCATTGAAATTACCAACATCTAACAAACGTAATTCACACATCTCACACTCCATGTTGACTGTTCAATGACTTGAACAACACTAATCACCTGCACAAGTGGTAGGAAAACTATCACCCATCCAGTAATAATCACGCCCAATGTTGCTTGACTTCGGTGATCAGTCGAAACATTGTTTTCGCAATGTAAACTTAACCCACAAATACGCCATTGAAATATGTCAATTTCGAAGTGAAAAAATATCTTTACTCAACAAAAATTGTTACTAATCCTATAACAATAGGTATATAATAAAAAAATAACGAAAAATATATTACAATTGGGACATTGTTTTTGCCACATAAACTTAACATACAAAAACATCATTGAAATATGCTAATTTCGAAGTGAAAAACTATTTCCTTGCCAAAAAATGTCTATTGTTATACAAAGAATTATGTAGTAAAAAATAACGGGGGGATATTAAAATTGGGACCCTAGAGTAAACAATTACCTTAAGATATATACAGATAATAGCAGCAATAGTTTTTAAATTAAAAGAAATGTATAAGTCTAAACTTAAAACCACTACAATAAATTCAATATTTAGGTTATAATCATTAAATCAATCTAAAAGTACAAATTCAATTATACAGTAATAAACCAATAGACTACTTACGTGGAATAATGGTGTTGTAGACCATCAAATAAGGTTATTTTTTTATAATAAACATTCAACACTATTAAATACACTTACACACAATAACCACAAATACACACACTCGAAACACATTAATAAACACAAAATGCACACGACATAACCTCTAACTGGCGGTCTGTTGGAATGCACAAACCGTTCTGATTGATAACAAACTAAACGTAGTTCCAATCAGTTGAAAGATAAATTGCAGTGCCTTGACAGGACTTTGATCTATGCGTCATCATTGTGATAGATACATCGAAAAGGTAGCCAAATAAAGTAAAATTATTATAATGGAAGTAGTCGATCCTGGATGATCAATTACTTTTCACTTCGTATTTTTCATTTCGAAAGTGACATATTTCAATGACGTATTTGTAGGTTAAGTTTACATTGCAAACACAAAGTCTGAATTTTAATATTTGTTGTTGTTGTTATTTATGTAATACAAATCCCTCTTTATAAGAATATTAACATTTGTTGGTAAAAAAAAAAATTCACTTCGAAATTGACATGTTCCAATAACGTATTTGTAGGTTAAGTTTACACGGCAAACACAAAGTTTCGACTAATCACCGAAGTCAAGCAACATTGACCGTGGTTCTTACATGGTTGGGTAATAGTTTTAATACCACGTGTGTTGTTCAGAGAGAGTGAGAGAGAGAGAGAGAGAGAGAGAGAGAGAGAGAGAGAGAGAGAGAGAGAGAGAGAGAGAGAGAGAGAGAGAGAGAGAGAGAGAGAGAGAGAGAGAGAGAGAACCTAGATCAATTGAAATTATGTATTTTTACAGGAAAAACATATTTTGTCGCAAACAGAATCTTACTATTCTTATGAAGACAGGTACGTAGTACAAAAGTAAGGGAAAAAATACAAAATTTGGGCGCTACAGTAAACAATTGCCATATAATGTAATACAAATAATAAAACATAATATTTGATTAGCCTGAAAAGTTTATTATCAACTATTTGTTAATAGGTGTATGTTTTTAAATTCATGAATTTGTTCTTTAATTAATAATACTTTAATTAACAATTGGTTAATTTGCCAAAGAAACCAATTTTTGGGAATTAAATTTAGAGAATTTAAATAAATTGTATTTATATGAGGGGGCTGATTAAGCACCATGATGACACCAATAAACTTGTTATTCTATGTGCGTAACCATCCTGAAGTTTCAAATATTTGGTTGTTATGATAATAACATTTATTATTATGCAAGAATGTTTTCCTTCCGCTAATTTTTTTTACTCACACACCAGTTTTAATTTGTTTGTTTGTTTGGAAAGAAGAAGTAATTTATCACACTTACGTTCACTCCTAACGTACAAAAACGACCACCAATTATTCATAAAAAGAGATATTGTCGTTGCTGCAAAATATATTTCCCATTTCCGTACCACATTGGAAGTTTAATCTTACGATAAAAACACTGCGATATATCACAGTGTCTCTCTGTGTATTAAGAACAGAAATGTTTAATGCGAATAATCGGTTCTGTAAAGGGGTTTTGTTAACAGTAACCCGCAATCCTCATTGAAGTTTTTTAGTTAAGTCTAATTCATTTTGTTTCATACATACAAGTTAAATTGACGTATTAACACGTTCTACAGGATTATCAATAAACATTATTTTATATATTTTTAACCCCATCAAACATTAAAAAATTCTAATTTACGATTTACCATTTAAAAAATGTGATGAGAGATTTTTGAGTACTCTTACCAACCCAGATAATTAATTCACTTATAATTTCGTTTCGCCTACCAGTTATTATTTGACAAATACTCCAAATATTTTTTATTGTAGTTAGAGGGTATGATTGTATGATCAGTATTACGATAACTCTATAAAATTGTTTCTTTTTACATTTTCGGAATAAATCCCTACGTTGAATAGATTGGAGATTTATAAAATACACATTACACGTAACACGTAATAACAAAAAATGTAACACATTCAACACTAGCTAATGTATCTATAGGACCTTCATAGCTATCTATACCAATAACGGTCTGTTAATGAAAAAAAAACAAACAAGATAATAATCAATGAGCTTTTGTATTCGCAATCTATTAAAATATTTAGTTATTTTATAAATAGAAGAACTTAATAATACAGCTAATGTGTAATTATTCTTTTGAAATATTTTAATTTAATCTTGAAAGGTATTTATTTTTATTAATACAAATAATTGTTTCTAACAGTATTTTATCTCAAATTTCGATAAATCTCTCATTAAACACTCTGCACGTGGGAAGGGGGATATAGGTAAACAGATATGTCAAAACGTCAATAGAGTGGTGGGTAAAAACATTTAACCAATGTAAGAGAAGTAATAAGAATTTACTTACTTACAATAATTAAGTAAATATATTGTTCAGTTTGAGGCATATAAACTACAATTTTAAATGATTGTGAAATTTTTGTATCTTTTTGGGAAGATGCCATGGCGAGGGCAATTCATAATGTTTTAATGGTAACCCATATTGACTGACATCACTTTTAAAAGGTCTTGCTTAGACAAAAAATTGGTGTTAATAAAACCATAAATTTATTGGAGACCAGAAAACTTTGAATTTTATTTCGTTATTGTTAGAGTTAGAATAAAGAGTTATTGTTAGAGTCAGTTGCCTTTTTATAAACAAATCAATATTATCATTACGTTTGAAATTGATCATTCAGTGACCTAATTAAATATGCAAATATCTCATCTTATACCTAAAAGTATGAATTTCTAACCTCTAATAAAAGTTTTCCAAATGACTAATATTTTACGAAAACCTATAGTGTCCAAAATAATAAGATCACCCTTTATTTATTATATACACACAATGTTACGTTCCATAAAAAATGAACAATGTTTTTTAATAGTAGTATTTATGAGAGCATAATTGTGGTTTTGAAATCGATTTATCGCAAGGTATCGAGACTCGTAATGCCACCTCTCAGATCTATTGAATTATAGACAAATGTAACGCCTGTGATAAATTGCCGACGAATGGAGTCGCCCTATGCGAATAGCTGATTGATTGGTGAAACGGATCCCTTATTGAATTCCAAAATAAAACCAAGATTCGGATAGTTTGGAAGGTTTTTTATTTAGAATAATTGATTTAAACTGCTAACTGTGATCGTAAAAAATAATAATATTTATTATTCTAAAGTTAAAAATGAATCGAGAGTATAAGTTCATAAACAGCTGAAATGTAAATGAAAATGTATTATTATTATCCTCTAGGTACAGTTGGTAGATTGATATACACTTCACTGGCTTATTAACATGATTACATGTATATACAATTACAATAAGGACAATAAAATCTACCTCTAGGTGTAAACCTGTTTGAGTCAGTCTGAATTATTATTTTGTACTGCCTAAGGCTCAAGGGGGGGAATAAGTGCTGACTGGTTTACAAAATAATGGTTCATAATATTGATTGGAGATACAATATTTTTTTATAACTAACAAATTAAAATAAACTGTATCAGCTAGTTTTAAGTAGAGCCACCAAAAATAATAAGATATATTTAGCTATAATTGTATTAGATAGAAATATTATGTAAATATTTATTTATGTGTTCTTCATTTTTGTAAAAGTTGGCGTATAATTAAACATAAAATAAATATTATATATAAACCTACGTAAGTCTTCTATCTGATGAACTAATGGCTAATATTAACTTACAAGATATAATATTGGTGGCTATATTAAGAGCAGGCTGTTATAATTTTACCAAAATTGAATTTGTTGGTTGCTAGTTTTTTTAAATTTTATGTTCAATTATATACCAACGTTTACAAAAATGAAGAACATATACATAAAAACTTACGTACAATTTCTATCTGATACAATTATGGCTAAATAATTTTAACTATAGTTGGTGAATTTACTTAGAACTAGTTGAAACTGTTTATTTTAACTTGTTAGTTGGTTAAACTGTCGAAAAACTTAATTTATTCTAAAACCCATACGTAAATTCAAGTAATGGTTCCAAAACCATTGCCTGGCTCATTATTTATTGAATTTACATGTTTCTAAATGCATTAAATGCTCTATTTTAGACATATTATAACAACGCCAAATAATGTTTATTTTTATATTTTGTAACTTAACTCCGGTACAAAAATAAAATTTGGAAATTATAACTTTATATATTTATTTCCCGTTACATTAATTTTTTTTATTCTTAATTTGTTTTACTTTATACATTTTACGGTTCCTTTATTAATTACTTGCGTAATATTTTACTTTCGAAGTAAATTATGTAGGATAAACTTAGTTGTAGCAAATATGTAGAACTATATTTCAGGGCTGATTATCGCCGTCCATCCGTAAATGTTGACAACGTTTTCGTTGTCTTTTTCCTTGTTGTTGGTGAAAAACTTTCGGTTATCATCAGTTTATAAAAATAGAAGAAAAGAGCATAAAATTAAGACCCCCCCCCAGCCATTTAATACTCTATCTTCAGGAAAGAGTTCAAAAACTCCTCAAGAGAGACTTCTTCGGCAATATTAAAGAGAGGGATTTAAACCAAGACTATATGAAGTGTCCTCGGGTCCGCTACAATCGCACTCACTATGAGTGAGCCCCGGAGAGTTTGTCGTTGTCTTCTTGACGTAGTCACTAATTAGGATAAGAACATGGAATATGGTATAGGTGATTATAATAAACTCATATAGAAGCCAATTAAAATTCTGAAAACTAAAATAGAAATATCAAAATGGCAGTTGTCTTAAACTTTATTTTATTCACATTTCGTGCGTTATTCGATATAAAACACACTAAATTTGATAAACAATTTACATGTATTGATATGAAACCCCACCTCTCTATGGTGACAAATAGCGTAATTAACTACAAATGTAATTTTGAACGCTGACCAGATAAAAAATGTGATTTTCTTATACAATAATTAGAAGAAGCTATCGATCCAATTTACTGAGCGTAAGTAGTAGAGGTTCTTTCACCCATGTACAGCTTTGAGAACCTCTAAGGGTGAGATACTTACTCAAGCGAAGAGTGTAGATTAAATGTACACCTCACAAGGGTCATAATAACCAAGCCGACATCAAGAAGGTAGCGATTGCATAATTACGAGATTCAACAAACAATGTTACAACAGTTTCAAACAAGCTTACCCTACTGTTACCTACATATACAATTTAACATTTCTTACAAGGTACACAAAACTAACTTTAGAAAGTTTCTTTCATATTACTTTATTACATGTTGTACAATAATGGCGCTCAAACTAGTTTTCTTATAGTTCTTTTTTTAAAAATTGTAATTAGTTTTCTCTTAGTTATTAATTTGTACAGATTATTCATTTCTTGTTTAACACTTGTTATGCCATTTTTCTTCTTAGTATAATGGTTAATTTATAACAACAATCATAGACCTATATAGGAACGAATTCTAACAATTATATTGAAAAAAATGCAACAATTTATATCAGTCTTAAAGTTACAGATATTTTATTTTAAAATTAAAAGTGTTTTACTTTTTATTTTATTAAAATTGATAACGTAATTTAATAAAACAGTTCTAATATCATTTGAGATTATGAACTAAGTTCAACTCATCAACTAATGATACAATTAATTAATTTTCTTCCTTTTATTTAACTGGACGTAAGTTGAGAATCAATGCCAATTAATCAATGAAGCTGTAAGTGTTCCAGGAAGTTAGCCAAGTAATAATACCTTTAGCAAATTGAAACCACTTTGTCTGATCACTACAGATGGATATCAAGAGTTCAAATTAAATTGACTGTCCTAATAACGTAAAACTTGATTTACTAAAGGATTCAACTAAATAGATATTTTTCACGATAATTTGATCTGACACTTACATGAAACCCCAATATTTTAGATATAATATTAGGTATGTTAGAAAGAAACAAGATTTATAAAAATGCTTTTTCTATCTCCCGGGTTTTTAAAAATTACATTAAAATGTCACTTAACTAAATGGTGATAAAACATTGCAGAAACAATCTCACTCTCCTATCCGGACAACCAAATAAAAATCAATCAAAATTAAAACGTTATCAAAATTGTCAGTCGTCAAGAAAAGAGAAAAAAATTAATTTCTACGTAATTTTTGTACATAAATATTTATATGCTTATACAAGAATCTGAACGTGTTTTGCTTGAGCATAACTAGTTTTCATTGTATATCAAAATCCAGATTTAATGACAGCGGTCAACGTTATTTTTTAACAATTATTCCTGAACCATATCAACTTTTACATATATTTCACAATGATTATTTTCAATATCTCCGACAAAATTTGAACGATATCGGTAGGTCTATTTTGATGAATTACATAATTTATAACAGTTTACAATAATTTGATTTTGACTGAACTATCATTTTCAGATATAGCGAGCAAAGCTTTACCACCAAATGAGAAAAGTCGCCTTTAAGACCAAATTATACAAATTTATTTAAATTGTTTTAAAATCGCCCTACACGTTTGGACTGTGTACGAAAAACGTCAGTAATTCACAAATCAATTTATTGACTGCAAAGAATTCAAGTATACCTTAGGAATTTTGTTAAACATTAATGTATAAAATCAAAATAATTTTTATATTAATATCAATTAAAATTGGAATTTTTATATCTTCACAATATTTCAAATCTATTACTGCTATACGTTACAGAAAATTTATTTAAAAATCAGAATCTCTTTTTACATCCTCATTACAAGTTAAAAGCCTATCATTAATTAAATCTATAACTTATTTACTTTGTTGATATCGCAAAACCTAAAGGAAACTGTTTTGTTGATTAACCCTCTCTTTATGTTGGCTTTGTCTACATTAAATTGCCTTTCATTATACAGCCAAGAAAGAAGTAGCTTTCCATGATATTGAGTAACTCAACTCCCAATTTTTTATTATGATTGCAATGAACTTTGCATACAACTCATCTCTAAAACCAAAAAAAAAAATAAAAAATAAACGAATCAAACTAATCACGAATATTTTCAAATCCGTATTTGACCTAAACTGTGAAAATAAACAATAGAAGCCATTGAGCAAATTATTTATATATTTAAATAAGGGTCATAAGTACGTCCTTAGCCTAGTAATTGATTAAATTCGAAGTGGGTCAAAGATCAATTACTTTTTTATTTGCAAATAAAAAACTCAATAGTATTTTTATTTAAAATTTAACGCAGATATTTGGGTTATTATTCTTAAAAAATTGTTCGAAAATTTAACAAAATCTGTTGAACTGATTTTTAAATACTCTAAACATTCCTATTAGATGGGTTTTTGTACCGATAACCTATTAAGCGGTATTAGAGATACCTTATTGTTGGGTCCTTGAAAGTTATAACTGAGCAAAATTTTATCAAAATAACTAATAATAATATAAAGAAATCTTTCATTTTACCACCACATTTATTACTTATGGTGGAAAAAAAAACTACAAATAAACTAGAAGTTTGAACTTTTCTTACGTACGTAATTGTAAATGTTTATACAGTATATTCATTATTATTGTTTATGTTCGCCTTACCGACTATTGTTTATTAAGTAAACTTTTTTGAACTTACCGTCCAATAGTCTTATTTAAACTTCCAACGACGGCTGTTTCGGCTATTCAGCCATTTTCAAGTTAAGGACTGCTGTCCTTCGTTATAAAATTTAAAACACATATTACAAGTAAAAACACTTATGCACACGAGTTCACAAATATTAACGAATACACGCTCGCACATTTTTAGTGCGTGTGGTCTGTTCACTGTCCACGGCTATACTATATTTATAGTATATTCATGACGTCAGCTAGGCCTAAACGGGTCTCGTAGGTGCACATTTATTACAGGCAGTCCAGTAGTTTTCAGTCGTGTTCCGGACAATAACGACTTTATATGTTGTAGAAGGATACATTCCCTGAGCTAGTGCAAGTGACTTAGATCTCATTGCTACAAGCATATCACATTTCTTTGAGAGAACAGTGTTCAAAATCATATGTTTTATAGCAACTTTGTTATTTTTAATCGTAAAGCGGTGGATTTGGTACAATTAAGTTCAGAATTAAAATTTATCTAATTTGTTGATAACACACGAGATACGAAAAAATATATTTAAAATGGCAGCCATTTATTTTCAAATACCGAATTTCATCTTCCTAACTTAATTTTTTGACAAGTATCGTAACGACAACAATACAGGTGGACGCCATTTCGAAAATCTCCTTTTCCGTTTCTTGAGGCTATAAATTGCGAAGATCGGTCAATAATTCGGAACTCAAAACTAAAACTACCATATACGTTGAATACTTATTTAATAAATACACTTTATCCTCCAATATTTGGTGACCAAAAAAGAACGTTTGGATTTAATTATGTAAGTAAATTTTAACAATTTCTTACGATTTATTTAATCTAAGAGAATATTTATTAAAATTTCAAGTGAGTATAAAAACCATTTACCAATAATATCTGTAAAATAACATAACATGATATTATACATAATGTTTTGAAATACGCAAATTTCTGTGAAAATCTTTTCTAACAATTTGCAGAAGTTGACCATTATCATTTGGAATTACGAAGAAATTAGAAACCATTATTAGCATACTATGAATAAAGCCGTTAATTAGAACGTTGCTTCGTCCTTCCTGAGGATAAACGAGACAGATTCGTCTTTGAAATAACGAAAGCAAAACAAATATTTAAAAAATGAATTTTTTTTTATATATATATTAGGCTACGTTGCAATGAAACCAGTGGTTTTTAATTCAACATTATTAATTTTATATTTAGTAATTAATTATACAAATGATAGAAATATATTTGTTAAGGTTTATACAGCATACATTATTTGAATTAGAGCTATTAGCCACGTAAAGAATTCATATATAAACAAATCTTTACGTATCTAAACATATTTAATTTCTAACATTTACCAGTTTTACATCGTTAAGAAAACCCTATACACGTTGTTTCAATTATCAAATCTCATGTATTTTAGTAAAAATCTTGTTCCTTATTAATGAAGGCGAAAAACTCGTGAATCATTTACATCCTTTAAAAAAAGAAGAAGATAATATAACATAAATATCACTAGACCTCGAATACTCAATGGTTGGAATAGAATAATAATTGGTTTTGTGAGATCTGATAGGAAATATGCAAGAGAGAGATCTATTCCAAGACTACAAACAGTAGATCCAGCTAGCATCCCTAGGATAACCATGCCCGTACTTATAAGTGATCCTCTTAGTGTAATGAATAAACTTTTAATACATTTTATGTATATACAGAGTGTGAAATAAGTCTTGTATCTCATAACTAATTTCTTAATGGCGATTGGGAGCGATTTAAGGCATTCATAATGTTTCATTGATCAGTTAATGTACATTCTCTTAAATAAAAAAAAAATCCTCTCAATTGAAGTGGGAGAGGAGTTAAGTTAATGTAAAATGTCAACACGCATCTTATTATACGTTATTTTAAATGACACGTGATAGGTAGAAAATGAAGGAATAAAAAAATTAAGACGTATCAAAAACGTTGGTAGAACAGAAATAGAATAGGCCTATCACTAAAATTACTATGAATTTACCATACAATTAATATTTTCATCCAGCTATAAATTTATTTACTTCCAGAATCAGTAGAGGATTTCAGTTGGTATGTAAAGTTGTAAATTTTAATTTTAATCATAATTACCCATGGATGTTAACTTATTGTGAGCAATGGCCTGGCAATTATGAAATACCCTAGCTGGGTCTACATTTCTTTCATGCAATCTTGGGTCAGATTCCTCTCTCTCATCTTTCCTATCAAGTCTCTCTTGAAAATCTCTTGTTTCTTTCCGACGCTGAAACTAATTGAGTATTTGAAGAGTAAGGGTTTTTATTTCGTGTTCTTTTCTTCGATTTTTTTATAAGGCGATGATGATCCAGAGGTCTTTTGCCTTTAAACAACAAGGAAAGAATTTAAGCAAATGTTCGGAATAAAAAATAACAAATAATTTAATCAATCTTTAAGATGTTTTCTATATGGTTCTTATAAAATTACTTTGTTTTTTAGTCAATTTACTTTCCTTAATTTCAAAAATAGATTTCATGGGGAGATGATGCTTTTTTAAGTTTTCAGATACTCATTTTCTCTCTTCTGAATTATAAAACAACACAAAAAGAAGATATAAATTCCTCAACAAACTACAATTAAGAATTTAACGTTCTGAAAGTTTTTACTACATTCGTTAGCCGTTTGTAAAATTCTGTTCTTGAAGCAACGGATTGATAATTTCCGTGTAAAGTAGTTTTCAAAATTATAAAATATCACTTTTAACAAAAATGAGTATTTCCAATGAAGATAATTAAGAGTTGGATAGAGAGATAATATCTAGATACAAGTGATTATTTAATGGTGGGAAGGGGCCTATAACATTACAATAAATACAATAATATTTCAAGAAAGATATTATCGTGTTAACTAGCTGGTAAAAATGTATAAGCATTTAAATCAATAAAATTAAAGTAACAATAAATACACTCAAAATATACCTAAAACTATAAAATAAATGATTAAAATGGAATAAATACAAAATTCCTAAATTACTTGGATTAAAATGTACAAAACAACTAAAAGAGTTATAACAGAAAAAATATTAGGATAAAAAAAAAAATAGAATGAACAAAAAAGAGTTATTAATGAGATTATGAAATTTCAATACGATTAATGAGAAAGCAACAAAGAGCGAGAGAGAGAGAGAGAGAGAGAGAGAGAGAGAGAGAGAGAGAGAGAGAGAGAGAGAGAGAGAGAGAGAGAGAGAGAGAGAGAGAGAGAGAGAGAGAGAATGAATAATTCAGTTTAGTTTGGGACGAAGTAATGACCATCAGGTCCTATCTTCCACTTAAACTCTTCAAAATAAATACATAACTTAAAATATAATAAACACTTATTAACAGATATGATAACATTAAAAAATAATAATAATAAGACATAATGAAAAGAAAAATTACAAATTAATTTGAAAAATATTAAAGAATCACAATTTTAAATACAATTAAGATACATAATTACGTACTAATTTAATTTCTTCAATGAAGTTATTACAAGATATAAAGAGAGAGATAGAGACTGAGAGAGAGAGAGACGGTAACTCAAAAACATTAAATTACAACGTTGTTCTATTTAATTTTAAACTCTGGTAAAGAGTTAAATAAAATTCTGTAACCGATTAACTTTATTACAACCACAATAAAATGTAATTAAACAATTATTTTTTATTCGCGTGAATGTGTGTGTCAAAGGTTAGTGTAAATATTTTGTGAGGAAGTAAAATTAAAATGTAGTTTCTAATGAAATAAAATAAATCATGTCTTCCAATGGCGCCGCTTCAAGCAAGAGGTCACTCTTTTTCAAACCATAGTTCTGGGACATCGTTTTACCTCAATACTCAACCTGACCCGATGATAAATTACCACAACTCAGTTTTGACAGGTTGTCAACCGTTATGAGATGGACTCTTGTGACAAAAACATGATACTCTGCAGATTTCAAAGCACAAAACGTATTTTATATTACTTTATAATGAGGTAATGGTGGATTTACGATTAACAGATTTACAATATATTTAAACATTAAATGTGTTTCAGAATTTTCTATTTGAGTCGAAGCTAGGTTAGTCATTATAACTTACAGATGGTTACCTATTATATTACCTAAACAATCACCCTGAAATAAACAATTTAGCGGAGTGAAATATGTTTTAACTTTAGTTTGTAAGATATTTTGATATTAATTGAAAATCAGTTTCAATTATTACAATTGTTACAATAAATCACCTTCAAGATTACTTGATAATTATACAGTAACAATAAGTAGTTTCCCAGTAACAATATTGTTTTATATGTAGTTGTTTTGTAATCAGTTACCTTCTCCTAGCTTGGAAGATATCTTTTGCTCCTCAGTGGCACACTGATAAAGGGCTTGGTCATCCCGAGAGATTCTAGCTGAATTTACACATTTTTCTTGTAGTCTTGTGTTGGATACATTTTGTCATCATTAAATCTCTAATGCTGTCAAATTACTCCTATGGCTATGAATCATTATTTAATGTCTTTTTTTCACTTTTATAACGAGACGAGACGGTTTTCCTTTTAAAGAAATAAATAAAAATATACTACAGTACAACATAATTAAAAGCAATATTTGAAGATCAGAAGTGTTACACCTTTAGTGTACACTTGCATGAGAATGTGCAAAATATTAAATATATAATTTTGATTTGACTTACTCCTTGCATTGTGATTAAGATTTGTCTTCCTTTGTAGACAAGTATTTTTGAATATTCTTAATAATATGTTTAAATTTTTTTAAAGATACTAAATTAATTATTGCTTCAGGTCTTAAAAAAAAAAAATTAAATTAAAAAAATAAATAAAAATCTTCAATAAAAATGCCATTTCGATAATTTATCAATATCAAAACATGAAACTGAATAGAGGACACTGTCTGTAAAATACGAATTATATATCAAAATAAATGTTTACAACGGCATCGATTGTGCCATAAACACGTCATAGACGTAAAATATTTTTAATAAATCCATCCTGCAATGGTAAACAGAAGGAAAATGAAACATGTTTGGCATAATGTTTACAGGAATGTTTCCTCATTATATTGTAAAGAATCATTACCCATGGTTTGCAGCTTGAATGTTAAACACCCTGTATTTGAAGAATAGAAACCTAATATCCATCAACAAGTCTATTATAGTTAAGTCTAGTAAATAAATAATAGAAACCCACCAGGTCTCTGAAATGGAAGTTATATCTACTAGTTATAGAAATAGAATAAATTTGAAGAATTAGAAACCTAATATTCATCAACAAGTCTATCACAGTTAAGTCTAGTACATAAATAGTAGAACCTATCCAGGTCTCTGAAGTTCAACACATTTCTAGTCAGTAAAACTAAATAAAAACAATAAAATGATTACTTTTAATGAAATGAACAGGTCTAACAGATAATTGAAATGCAAATTGAAAGGAGTAGAAGCGAATTCATAGGACACTATACAGAGCAAGAACTTAGTTTTCCAATCAAGTTAAATAAAAAATTCAGATTCAATTTAAATTCTGAATCATAAAGCTTAATGATACAGCCACAGAATGACATCATTGGATTAAATTACTCCCTCAACAGCAAATTTTAAAAGGAGAAGGTCAATTTGTTGTTTTTTTTTACCTGTAATACAAAATAAATGTGATGATTTGTAGATGTTTAATATGTAAGTTGAAATACGTGTAATTTCATGACATAGGAATATATGTCGTGTATAGGAATATATATATATATATATATATATATATATATATATATATATATATATTTGTTAAGCAATTTACATTGAGTTTTAAAAAATAATAATTTTAAATTGACTCTTTAAATCAAATGAATAGTGATATTACTTACCAGTTTTTTACTCATTTTCACACCTCAGGAAATATATTAATTAATTTTAGACATTACTTGTCCGTGGTCGTTTTCTATAAATAGCATGATAAATGGCAAAACATTTAATTTTGGAACATATGTTAGTCATATAGAACCTAACTTAAACGCAGAAAAATCTAATTCAAAATTTCAAAAGGTGTCATTTATTAAAGCCTTTGTTCAAATTTTCTGTCATATGTAATTTATAACAAATTAAATTAGATAAACATTTGTGGATTTAATGTCTGCATATAACAGTCTGAATTTTTATTAACCGTCTCTCTTGTTCCAATATTCTCCTCTAACCCTGACACATTGGGACTATTTGATGACAAGAAGTCTCTGTCTTATGATTTGGTTTACCTCATTTTTATTGAAGACAGAGAGGTTATTCGTATTAAGACATACATGAAGAGCGACCAGGGATCAACAGGAAAATTGGTAGGGATTATTCAACTCCCGTACCTTGTTATTACAGCAGAGATTAATACCATTTCAGGTGTAGTATGGAAGTGTTGTATTCACACTCTTCCCTGAATTGGTTCATAAAAATAGTGGTAAAGTATAAGTGCATATCTCATACAATGTGAATAACTATAAAAAGTGTACTCAGGATCTTTGGAACACTCTCGTTTGACGTCGCGAGACATTGGATGTTGAATATTATCTCTTAATATTTAAGATGCATGCAATATTCCTTTTCAAAACTATTTAAAGTAATAACACGTGATCTGTATGAATTTCTTTATTTATAGGAGAGAACATATTTATGGAATCATGAGCAGATACACAAAGGCTGGATGCACGAGCAGGAACACGAAAAACCAAATTGATTTAATGTATGTTCAGCATAATCCAATGTATAAACTTAAAAGAAACTGTATGAATGAAAATATATCTATTAAACTTTTGTTTTTTTATTGGCAAAGGAGAGAAATATTATCTTTGAAGTAAAGACACCTACTTTGGACTCTTTAAATAAAATCCATGCCTATCATAACACAGTAGGAATTTAGTGAAACAAAAACACACGAATCATAACAATATTTTTTCGATAGCAGTATACTTTATTTTAAGACACCATAGTATTTTTTTTTCCATTTACAAATTCTCATTTGTACTAATATTCTGTGTAAGAACATCTTTAAACTAGGTTAATAGATATTTAGTTTACAAACAAACCAGTAAAAGATATTTATCTTACCGGTTTGAACGTTTCAGCAATTGAAGATTTAATGTCAGTAATAAAACACAATCTGTAATGGGATAGGAGAATAAATCTTGCTCTATCCTTTTGATAAATGCGAGGTTAGAATAACGATGATTTTTTACGATTTTAAATAAACGTAAATCGTGAGACAGGAAGCCATTAGAATTTTAATGCTTAATAAATCAAAACATATTTTTCGTTATGTACGCTGTTTTATTAATCGCTTTCACCATATGTTCCAGTATAAACTGAATATTTATATTTTTTAAATTGCACCATATTTAAAGCTGATGTAGTTTGAATAAATTATATATACTCGTTGGCCACAATGCACTAATTTCACCATGGTTTCTAAATTAGCATATTGAAGGAACATGGTGGCAATTTGCAGCCGCACCAAGTGGTTTAAAAAACATAAATCTTTTCGTGCAAATTATTGATGATTATGATGAGAACTAATGAACATATATGTAATATGTATTCGATATATAAAATTGTTTTATCTCCTAATGTGATGTTTTTATCGAAACAAACATGAATTTATAAATGCTTCTGATATTAAAAAAATAATAATAATAATATATAACAACGGGTTTTTTATATTATTATTATTTATTATTATTATTATTTATATGCCTACATTTTTTCGTATACAGTGTTCAGTAAAGCTGAACTATACATTTGAGTTGTCACTAAATAACTATACACAAAATGCATTAAACACTCAACAAATAAGTACAATAGTTACTATTACACTAATGAATATAATATATATATATATATATATATATATATATATATATATATATATATATATATATATATATATATATATATATAAATATTGAAGAAATAGCTATATTATTACATAAAAAACATAAGTATGACACTAATAAACACTTATAAGGAACTAAACAACAATTGTATAACCTCAATGACTACTTATTATGTATTCTCTCACCGAGTAAAATGGCCGCTCAGTGAGATATCTTTTAAAGTTTTTTTTTTTTTTAATTAATCGGCAGAATCAATTTCTTTCAAATACCAAACGTAACTTAACCTTTTTACAGTTTTTAAATAGAAAGTAAAATATTCATATTTAGGAGAATTTTTGTTTAAGTTTTTTATTAAAATAATATTAATCACTCATTTTTAAATGTACACATAACATTATATAAATTAAAGTAATGGAAATAAATTATTCGTTCAAAAAGTTGGCTTATATAAACACTTTATAAATGCTTTTCCGATAATCTATCATTTTACACACTACAAAGCAGCATAACCGAGTGATGCTGCATAATGGCTGCAGCTGCTGCTTTGTAGTTCTCAATATGATAGATTGCATTTAGCTTGTTTGTGGCTCACGTTAGCAATTGGTGTCTGCTTTTGAAATACAGTATATACTCTATAGTACAGAATTAACGATATGGTATGTATTATAATATAACGCTTCCTTTGTTTCGTATTATGGTAAGTTAATAAATCAACAACATATATATATATATATATATATATATATATATATATATATATATATATATATATATATAACAAGAGATTAGAATAGTTTTAAACATTAAGTTTTTAACTGTATACAAGGTAAATGAGGATAAAATACTGTCGTTATAACCTTCCTAAAATGTAGTTTAAAACTAGTACCTGTTTCCAATTTACTGGTGTTTTTTTTTTTTTTTTAAGATAAATTTTTCTCAATCCGACTTTTTCACAAGGCGTGTTTCCAACTCTGCAAAATTGGAATGAAAACACGCGAACAATATTAATATAAATACATTATATAGTCTAATGTCTGTATAAAATTTGAGTACCAAACAAAAAATGAAAAAAACCAAACGGAAAACCAAGCAGATAATTATCATCTATACGATCATTTTTCTCCTCTAGGTATTCTTTTTAAAATTAGGCACCTACAAAATAGTTCACTAAAAACAATTCACTGGACACAAATATCAATACTGTTCTGAACATTTTAAAGACAATTAAAGAAATTAATTACTACAATCAGCTGTTTTTTTTTTTTTTTTTTTTTTTTTTTTAACTATTGTTATCACTTGTACACTTGTATTAAAAAATGGTTACCTTGAGTGTCAAGTTACAGCCCTATTTTGGTTTCACAGTCACAATTCATTGATACAGTTACAATTGATACGTCTTCGTGATTTGGTATTCTGCTTCGTGTGTATCAATTTTGTTATATTTTCAAAACTTCAAGATAGTAAGTTGAACATTTTTAGCGTATACGTAATAGGTTAGGTACAAACCACAGGAAAATTAGCCTGTTATAAATAGGTAATAATAGGGTTGTCGCTAAAAACCATTTTGAAAACACCAAAAATACCTTTGTGAGCTTAGGTTAGGTCACTTTCTATATAAATATTCATCCGCAGATCGTAAGCTTTCCAATGAAAATATCCCCATATCTGTAGGTTGAATGGCCGCTTAGGAGTTCTTTAGTGAACAAATTTAGGCTGTGATGAATTATATGTAAGCTTAGAATATCACATTTTCTTGGAGGTTAGAAAGTACATTTGTTAGTTTTCATCGTAAAGTTGGTTTGTATTTTTTACATGCAGAAATCGTCTATTTTTATCTACTTCTCTTAAATGTTTAAAATGGTAACCATTCTTTGATGTTACAGAACTTCTTTTATCCCGAATATCATATTCCTATTTAAATATTTGTGACCATTTTTGTCCTTGCATAGAAACGACCACGTCAATGAACGGGCATGTGGAAAATCAGTTTTTCGGTTCCCTGCAATCTTGATACGTGAAAATCAGTCAAAAAACGCAAGTCGACATTTTGTGGATTACCCTGTACATCATACACTGGTTATGTGTACGGGGGATAACAACACAATCAATTTATTTGTATTCTATTACCAATTACTTTAACCTAAATAAGTCAGCAACTATTAATTTGCTTTACATGTAAAAAATTCTAATTGCAATTTTACTTCCGAAAGCTATTTGTTATAATTTCTTCTTGAAGTAAAACACAATTTAAATTCATAAAGAAAACGAGTATGGTTTGATAAATCTGTCTTCAGAACAATCTAAGTTTTAGATTTAATTAAACTAAATTTACTTGTTTTAATATTTATTGTTATTTAAGAAATTTAAATAATTTTACAGTGATATTCATATATATCGTAATTACTTAGTAATAAGCTTCGTTTAATAAAACCAAACATGTACCATTTTATTGTTTACTTATATACAGGATGTTTCAATTATATATGTCGTAAATTCGGGAAGTGATTCAAGGTAACAAAATAAAGAAAAAATCCATATAAATATATATATTTTTAGCGGAAACGGTTCGTTATCCTACTGTAGCCCATATTGTATTTTTTTAAGAAATGTATAACCTGAAAAATTATTAATACTTCCAGTCGAAATTTGGGGTACACGCTTTATTCTACATGTTTTGTAAAGTAAAATGTTTGAAAAATATTCAATATTAAATAGTTCAAATGTAAGCCATTTTGACAGTTTATAAGATAAAATGTTTACGCTTGGTATACCATTAAAACATAGAACAAAATTGTGTATAGCAAATGGATTATAGCTAATTATTATTATTCACTCACGCAACAAAAACAACTGTATTTTTAAATTGTTTAAAACTTTTTGTGACTGTATTTGGACGTTGCACATTTTCAACTCGTCTCGTATAAATACAAAAATGACATGTCCGATTTTGGTTTTGCCTTCAGAAAAACCCCGATTAATTAACAAACCACGATGTAATTTAATATAAAATAATAAATCCAAATTAGTACCCGACGGTCACACACACGACTGACTTAGTGTTTCTCTAGCGTGGTCTACTCAACATAGCTATATATCAAGTTACGGTCAGCTGTTCACTGCCGTATGGAAAACGGACGCTGCTCATGTAGGTACTTTCTACTACCAGTCCCAAATTCAGTGACACCGTAACTGTTTATAAGTAGTTTTTATTTGTTTTATTAGGACATAGTTTTAAAACACCCTGTAAACGTGTTTAGTATCATGCTATATGTATTGTAACAAAATCAATCAAAAAACAAATCAATAACAAAAAGGTAATAAATAATCAATTAATCTATTTTTTGTAATAAGTTGAAACAATTTTTTATTATTTGTATTAACATTACAATATCCTGTTACAATTTTTTTTATATATAATTAGTATTGAAGATTTTTTATTTTCTAAAATATCGCGAAAATAAGTAATCCATGTTAATATACATACCTGTAGCCAGTTTAAGTCCCTACTTGAAGATACTTTCGAACGCGAATGCTAAAATCTGTTCGGAGAGGTTTTAACACTTTAAGTTCTAAAATGAATAATTCATATAAGCTGCAATGCAGGTATGTAAGCGGCAGAACAGAATATTGCCAACAGGAGGTAATCCCAAATTATAAAAATTAAACGAAAATGTGAACAATATTTGTAGTACAAAGTTAAAAGAAAGGTTAAAATATCAATGCAGATTTATTTTCATTTTTTTACTAATAACTGATGATGTGACATTTTTGTGACAAATAGTTTTGTTTAGTTATTTATGTCTATTGTGAATGGGGTGTTTGTGCAATGTTTTTAAAACGTATATCACATTTTGTGTGTAGGTAATGTAAAATAGCAACATATTGAAAGCTAAGGCTTAAACTTCGGTGTGAGAGGGTTTAGTAGTTGAAGCAGCAACGATAGTGGTGACTTAAGTAGAAAGTGATTTCAAGTTCAAGATGTTTGCAGTAGGTAAACAGGGGCGAAATGTGCCTTTGCACTTCTACCCTTAACGTTCTCAAAGCAGGTTGATGTTTTCACTCTAGCAAAATAGTCAAAATGATAGTTAATACTGTTAAAATTATAGGTTCTCTATTTATATATTTCTCACGAAATAGATATTAAATTTACGCTATTAAAAAATAAAATAAAATAAAAAATTCATTGAACATTGTTGCACTTGTTTCCAAAGTAATTATAATAAAAGAGTATTAAAATCAGCTGTAACCTTGTGTATGCATTATCAATAATTTTTCTTTAAACTATTTCTCTTTATACTTTATTACATTTTTATATGATGGATCGAGGCCATATGTCAAAAGTATCTTTAACATCTAGGCCATATTTCCGTTACATTGTTATAACTTGGAAATCGATTATCTAATCAAATAAATAATAAATAAACAAGGAGGATCCATTGAAGGTTAATTGGGATTATTCTAAAGGTATATCTTTCAGTTTGACTTATAAAGGTAAATCTTATAAGCTTAATTTAACACTTGCCGTCATCGTAAAAAATGAAATTTTGCTCACTGACGTAATACAATGAAATACTTTTATATAACTAGATATATTTTTATATGCCGATAATATTGTTACACTTGTGAATACTTCGATAAATATAGATAAGTACCGATTATGTCGATAAATGTTATACATTTCGACTTACTCCGTATATTTTGATGAATTAAAATATACTTTGTTATTCTATTGATATATTTTGATAAATTTCGATATTTAAATGAAAAATGGAGATGCTTGAGCTTTAAAAAGCATGTTTAAAAATAATTACATATATTAAAAGGTTTTTTTTTTACATCGGCAAGTATTACACCCTTGAGTTAATTTTGTAACGTCTTGTAGCATTTAGTTACAATTTAAAATCAACGCTACAACACGTCGCGACTTGACACAAACCTTAAATATATGCCAGTGTGCAACTGAATTTCATTATATACATGTATGTGTATTTTTTATTTTATTAGAACGTTCACAGTGCACGAACCGCTAAATATACATTTAAAATGATTGATAGAAAAGAGTCGAAACGGCCGACATGGAATAAATGACGAAATACAAGGATTGTTCTACAAAAAAAAGAAAAGATAATATATGTTTGAAAACAATCCTGTTAGGCTAACACAAACAAATATGAAATAATTAAAGTTACGTGGTTCAATTGTACTAATGAGTCTATATTTATTATAGATGTAATATATCTTAAAATAGAATCAGAAAGGCTTACTATTACTATACTTACACTATTTCCAATAATATTTTAAAACATAAACATCGTTATTAACCTTAGAGTAATGAAAAAGCTGAGTTAAAAATCAAATTGAGTCAACAATACTATATAGACCTTTATTCAATAAAGAAAACAAATTATCGTAGCTAGGGCATGCTCACCATTATCAATTGAACACTTCCAGATGTCTTCACCTCTGCAGATGGAATTGCTGGCAACGTATGATTATCTCTATTCTCTCGGGCAGCCGCTGGTTCTACCCTGGTCCACTACAAATTGACTGACTCCTTTTTCTTTCCAGTATTTGCTTATATTGAGGAACATTTTTAAGAAATGTCAAAATTAGTCTATGCGATGAACACATATAATGGAAGAAAATCACCCTTCGACTCAGTGGACTTCAAAACCGACATATCTGTAAAAATACTCAATATTGATTTTTTGACCCATCACATAACATCGATAATATTTATATGTGGGAAAGTAAAATTTTAAAAATAATAATTTGTTAAGTTACACTTATTATATATTCTAGATTTTCATATATGCAGAAGGTAATGTTGCTTTTTATTTAAAAAAATATAGTTTAAAATTAATTATATCGATTTAAAAAAAATTAAATAATAGGTATCGTGAAATTAATTGACAGAATATTCTTTATTTCATTTTGAGGTTGGAAGATTTTAAATCGCCATTATTTGCCAACAGGAAGAACGAAATGACAGCTATTCAATTTATAGCTCTATTCAGTTTACGTACATAACTGTATCCAATATCCGGCCAAAGCTTTACAAATCCATATAAATACAGGTCAAACTCTTATCGTTCGTTTAACATATTGTGTTAACATATATTTTATAAAGCTTATTAAAACACGAAATGGAAAGAAAAAAAATTAACGGAAATTTTACTTATATAATAAGGTCTATATCAGGTATGTTTGTTATAAACGGTACTTTAAAATTACTTCAGTAATTAGTTCAGTTGAGTTATAGTTTGATTGGTGTAGCTCGTGTATCACTGAAGAGGACGACCTTGTCGTTAAAACGCGTCTGATACTTAGGCGTATTTTTTTATGAGAATTGTGTTCTGTGTGTTGGTTATACTGTGTACTTCAGTAAAGTTAAAACAAAAACAATGTATTGGACGCCACCAAGTACCCAATACCACCAAATAATGTTTTGATCCTACAAACATTTGAGGATCAAGCGGATCCTCTAAATTTTATGCTAACAGTTGTTTCTAAGGATTTTGATAAATTGTATATTGATTTTATGAACTTCGTTATAGTGTTAATCACTACTTTTATGACGTCACGTCCACACGCTTTGCTCGGCATTAGCTGCCATCGAAGCTGTACATATGTAAAGGAACCTATACTCGTTATGCTCGTGTCGGTAACTTGGGTCTACGGAATTTCGTAACTATATGAATATCACAATTTCTTATTTATGTTAGAGACATTTATAGCAAATACTTGATTTGATGCGATGAAATAATGATTAATATATAATTCATCCTACGATTTTAATTCATCAGCATGTAAATACAATATAAAGAAAACAAATGATTTCTGTATGATAATTATATTGAATATTTACATTGTTTCTCTTCATTTTACATATTTTCAGTACATTTTATCTAATATATTTATTTATTTTATTTTTGATTGTTTAACGATATCTCAGTAAAATTTTTTAAGACGGAAAACCTCCAAACTTTGAAACAGGCAAAAGTCATGGTTTTACTTAAGGTTTTTGCATCGTTATAAGAATTTGTACACACTTTTTTTCATTTTACATGAATGGAAATATAAATTTGTTTCAGTTTTTCGCTCTTTGACTCCATGGTAATATCCGAAATACACACATTCTACAACAATTATGAGTTCATAAAATATGAGGTATTTCTTGAATTCGACTCAAATTCCCACAAAGTATCTCATCTGAAAATTGTCAAAGATATTCGAACTTTGATTCTATACAGAGAAAAAGAAATTTAACACCGAAATGTTTTGCAAAAAAAACTATTGCTGTTTTTAGATTCAACCAAAAATACTTATATTAGTTATTTAAAAACAATGGAAACAATCTTTCAAACTTTCCTAATACATTTTTATGTTTAACATATAATTACGCATGTTTCATTAAAATCAATTTATTGAGTTAAGAGATATCACAATTTAATTCGTCAATGCCACGTAACAAAATAAATTAAATATAAAACTAATAATATATTTTCTGTTTTTAAATGATATTATAAATATAAAAATAATCTATTTATTATGATTTTTCTATATAATTTTATCGCCAACATCTGCAAAACTATTTTCTAGGGAATTGTGTACAAAAAAGACCCATATCTAAAGTTTGCCCTACTTTAGATGTTTAAAAATGTAGGTCTTTGCAGTATCCACCCTATTGAATATTTCATGAAGTTTGGGGTTGAGACGTGTCTGTGTATTATTCAGTTTAATATAAAATTGAAAAGAAGGGCATAAGTTGATGATGTATTGGTTAAACGTGTGTTCATAATTTATAAAATAGAAACTCGTTTGTTTCTAAAATTATGTTCACAATTTTAGTTATGGAATGGATTATACAAATCTTATCAATTTATTATCTAGATATATATGTTTTGATGTCAACTAAGAAAAATAAAATTTGTTTGATAATGGAGTATGTCTGTTTAACGTGCACAGTGCTACACAGACTTAACTATTTATTAAAATTTGGTATGTGGTACATTTTGGGACGTATTTTAATTTCGGGGATAATTTAAATTTTGGGGTATTTGCCATGAGAAGAAAAAAGATATTTACATTTTTATGAAACCGTAAAAATAAAGTAGGCCCATCTGGGTATCAACATACTAAGCTGAGATGAAAAGATCATATTAGAACAAAATATGCGGTAATGTATCGTAAATACAAAAAAAACAAATTTATTGGCTTTCGTGTTGTAACTCCAAACAGTAATAAGCATCGATTCCAGTCATAAAATATACTTATTTCAGTCGCGCAGTTTAAAGTAAGAGAAATGTATATTTTAAAAACTGCAGCCCATGAAGAGAAATTTTATAGATACAAGAACTTACATACAGTATATGAACAACTAAATAAGATTATTTTAATGATATACTGTATGCACAATTTAAAATTAACAAGGATTATTTCCAAAAAAAAGGTATACCAAGAAAAAACAACAGCTTAAATTAAAAAAAAAATAAATCACTTTTTAAAAACCGACTAAAAACTATAAAATATAAAAAAAAAATTTAGTCCCATACAGATTTATAACTCAATATAGAATTGTAACTACGTATAGATTGTCCTGAAAATTTGTGATTAAATTTTTTTAATAGGTATGAAAATTCTTGTAACATTTAAAACGAAAAATTGAGGCGTATGAAATAGATAATAAAATATTATCTACATCTATTGAATTAGGAGCTTTTTGGTCTATATTTAGAAGTTTTCTCAACAACAACGACAACTGCTCCCTAAACTCCTTACTATTATCTATTGCTTGCGCCCCACGAGTTTAGTTTAAATCTTACAAATATTTTCATTGCTATTACAAAATAACAAATGTTCAGGACAATATGTATGGGTTTTGTAAATCTTAATCACGCTACGAGATGCTATTTTATACTTTTTAGTCCGTTTTAAAAACGTTGCTTAAAAAAATAATAAAATAATAATTTTTGCTTTTTAGCCTTGTGTGTGTGAAATTTCCCAATCGATTTTAAACATATTGATGAGATTAACAAATTTCTAAAAAAAAAAATATATTGTTGATGCCACCGAATTTTTTCTTCTTTTTCGGTTGTCGCAATCTAGAATAGATTATGGAAATTATTTCGTACGGAAACTTGGAAATCTCATCGATGAACATTATTGCGATTTACTTCCACTGATTTCCAAATAGATACCAGTGAGTGGTCACAAATTTTCTATCTAATTTCCATCGTTCTCAACTGGATATTAAATAACGAGTAGCGATGTTCCAACAAGTCAATACACCAACTTTCACTGCTTTTAAATCATAGCAGCGATTGATGGACAATCAAGATAGCGGGATAGTACTGCATTGTCATCCGGTTCTGAGCTATGTTTAAAGTTTAAAGTCTCTAGCTCATCAGGAAGTGAGTTTAAAATTGATTATAAAACTTGTACCGAACATACAAACAGACAGTCAAGAAAATTAGTTAATAAGAACGTGTTGAAATGTTATAGGTACAAGATTTTACATATCTAGATTAAGACATTCTATTATTTTAAAGATATTGTATGAATATTTTATAATGGAGCAAGTGATTAAATTACAAAACGGTAACCCAAGAAGAAATATTTTATTGATCAAGAACCTTTGATGAAAAATGTTATAGATACAAGATCTTTGGGATCGAACGAGGAGTGACATGGCATTAATATTTCTATTCCAATGACATTGAAGATATTGACAAGACAAGGAAATATCCTCCCATTTCCCTCAAAATCACAAACATCTTGTGTCTATAACATTTGTTTTTAAATGATTATATATATATATAGGCTAATGTAATCGAAAACTCAAAGCGCATGAACTCGAGGAGTAAACAGCACCACATCCATTGTCTAAAGTCTAAGTTAAACACCAGTTAATGGCTTTTCAAGACTCAGAGCGTGGAGAAATTTGTCCTAACAAAGCTGATGCACGTGTTCTTTATATGTGCTAAAGTCAGTATATATTCTTATTAGTGAATACCTAATTAATAGAATTATGATAATTGATACAAAGGTAAAAAGAAATTCTGTAGAATCTTCATTTTGTAATATTTGTTAAATATTAGTAATAATAATAATAAAGTTTAAGTTGTAACCTTCAGATGCTCATATTAGTAAACACCATCCTGTGCATCCTGTCTGGATCTATATATTATTGTAGTTATTTGTTAGATTCATTTCTGTATTTCTTACATGTTTCGTTTGACCACATATTGATCACTTCCGACCCTGACGTTATTAGAGTATTCGAAGGTTAGGGGTTCTTATTTTAAGGTCTTTTTGCATATAAGTACCGCAACTTTTATTTTAGAACCGAGATATATCATCTGAGAACCGAGAATGTTTCGCCTTTAAATAACAACCTTAAAACAAAAACAGAAATTTAGTTTTATCCATCTTGACCAAATTCTATCTATCAACGATTAATCTGACTTAAAATATTTGAGAATTCTACAGTGTAGAGTTAACATTCTTCAGTATTAAGATACAATCTTGTTGAGCACTGTGGTGAAATTCACAATAATGATTCGAATTTGCCCTTAACCACAATCACTAGAAACTGTAAAATTAAACACAATTATCTGATTAATTGTTCTTTTTTTATTATTTCCACTAAATAATGGAAATAATAAATAAAGAACAATTTATTATTTTATTTTTAAAATAATTTATTATTTTATTTTTTATTATTTCCACTAAATAATGGAAATAATAAATAAAGAACAATTAATCAGATAATAAAATTGTGTTTTATTTTAAAGTTTGTAGTGACTGTGGTTAGCGGCAAATTCGAATCATTATTCTTCAGTGTTAAAAAATAAACCATCATTTTACAGAATAAATTAACTTTTAACAAAGACATTAGATTTTATATAAAATTTTTAACTATCTGTACTAAACAAATAACGTACACAATAACTGTAATAACTTAAATTACGAAATACTGTTAAATTTCTATTTCTTACATCAGTAAAGTTATTTCCATCAACACCATGTTTATATTACTACTGCCCGCCAAGGCATAATGATAGTATGGGAGTGGCTATCCCTATAGACCTTAGATGTACATCTTGGATGATGTAGTCTTTGATTAATTTCTTCTCTTTCGTCTTTCCATTCAGGGCTCCTTTGACCATCTCTTGCTCTTTCCAATTCTGACGCTAATAGTGTATTATAAGTCTAACGAAATTTATTTAAGTTCTTTTCTTCCTTTTTCATAAGACGATAATTAAATAGGGGAAAATAATAATACTTCAATGATATTCAGTTGTTTAGAGGTACACAAAATATATATTTTGAGTACCTATAAGTATCAGAAGATGATGACATATCTATGTTTCCTTTATGTTTTGAGGAAAATTTTTTTCGATGAAATTTGTGATTTTCTGTCCTCTGGTATTTGAATTCTACACAAGTGTTTAATCATTTAAATAACGTTTATTCATTTAGTTTGTCATAAATATAAAACAATAATTGATACATAGAGTTTTGAAGGTGTGGCCACTTGAAGTTGTACAACTCGGAATGTCAATAAATATTCCAAAGAAAACTAATTCAGACCTTAAATAGAAGAACCAATTTAATTTGTACAAGTGATTTCATCTTTTGTAATACGATGAAGGGGTTCCAATTTGCTAAAGGTATAATTACTTGGCTAGACTCCAAAAGCACTTTTGACAATATTGATACTTGGCTTGGTATCACGGACGGGTAAGGTGAATTATATTTAAAGGAACTAAAAAATATCTTGCGATTTAACCCTTTAGTCATGTGAGTAATCTGAGACTTGGAGCAGACGCCAGACTTGATTCTTCTATTTTTTGGAAAGAACAACAAATACGTGGTTATAAAAGTTGTACAATTAATAAATAATTCCGTGTTCAGAAAAGCTTATACCCGTAACTTAAAAGATTTCGTTTATATTGTTACTTCCGTTCGTCGCTCTGTAATTTCAAAATCAAGCAACATTAAAATTAAAATATCTGAAATTGAAAAGGAATATTTTTTCTAAGTAAAAAAAAAGCTATCTCTTTTAATCTGCTTGAAAGATAAGTGCTTTGAAGTTACACATTCGTAGTCTGGATTATTTTTAATGAATAGGAAGTAAACTCTTCAGCATTGATTTTAACTTATGTGGAGTAGAATATTAGTTTAGTTATTTAATCAATATACCTTTTAACGCTTTCTTTTAAATATGTTCATACACATTTTACAGTTAAATAGAGCCAAAATAAGGTAACAATAAATTTAATATTTATTTACTTGAGACAACCCGTTGAATAAGTGACTCTCCCGATAGCAATTGAAAAAGAGTACAGTCAGTCACAACTAAGCATCCACATTGCTAAACTGATGATCTAGTCAAGGACTATGAGCTAGGTGGGTGCCTAATGCACTATGATCATTGTATGTGTTTCCACCATTGTGTTAGTTGTATAAAGGCAGCAAACTTTTGTGAGTTTTGAGGGTCCGCAACTTCATTTGACCAATTTCTTATTTTTTGTTTAAACGTGACAGAATGGCCACCATACTAAGGTATGAAGTTAACATATGTCTGGTGATATTTTGTTATTATGTTGGAAGTTTTCTAATTATTAAAGTTTAAACCAAAGCATTTTTTTTTTAAATAGATTTACATGCTTAGAAATTTAAGTCAAATAGCTAACTGCAAAGAACATATCATTGTAAAGGAAGAGGTTTGGAGATATAGGAATATTGGAAAGGATATTATTAAAAAATAAAATTATTTTTAATCGAATTATTTTCATACCTTTCAAATTAAAAGCCTTGCTTTAATATAATTTATACTGAAGAAAAAATAAGTGTCACAACGTGGTATTAATTGTAATTTCCACGTTCCTGCAACATTAAGCAATGATTTATTTAGATTGACAGCACCTGTTGTAGGAAAACAATTTCCTGACAGTTTGAATGTACAATCTAGTCGTATATACATTGATATTATTTGAAGTTTAAAAAACTGTTGATTTAGGTTTGTAACGGTAGGAGAAACAAGTTGATAGAGGCCATAATGTACTTACCTAACTCTATCATTCAAGTCAATGCTAGTAGATTCTATAAATAATGTAATTCCCAAAAGTTGATTAATTGGGATTTGTTAAATCGTATTGGTAGATCAAGGGGTCTTATTCAATATGGTAAGTTTGTTAAAAACAGTTGTTACAGAAGTTTTCATTACTTCTTAATTAATTATTTATCACTGCTATTTTGAATTCGGCTAGGCCCCAATTCAGTCTGCTTCTCAATATTAAGTAGAACATTTCTTAGTATTAAATTGTTTTATATTTTACATATTTAACTCATTTAAATATCAAAGCAATATAGTAATTATTTGTTATAATCTATGTTTGTATATATAACAATGTTAAGGAATGATGTAACAAGATGAAATAGAGGGAATTATTATTTTTTTCATTACTTACCGTACGAAATGTATGGAATGTTTGGTATTATCAAGAAAATATCGATCTCCGTGTTTTTTTACTAATTTTCACAATAAATGGCCCAGATAACAGAAAAAGTTATTTTTGACAAACCTGCCGTCGTCATTGTCGTTGTCATTTGAACGTATGTACAACAGAGACCACAGCAGATAGGAACCAAAATTTGGTAGACTACAAGCGACAATTATAATAGTGTATCATGAAATTCAGAAAAAAAATTTAATATATCAAAATGATAACCATTTTAAACATTCTTTTTTATTAACTTTAGATTACTACTCTTAGTTCATTGTTATGCGATAACTATTCATTCTTAAATTTTATTACTTTCTGTTTTTATTTTTATTATTGTTTTTTTAACTTTACTTTAGTGTTGACTATTTTTTATATTAAATCTTTTATTGTTTTTAAGTGTTTTTAAAAATATTTAACAATAAACTCCTACATATTTTAACTGTAAAAAAATGTCTTTTACCACTACTACAAGTACGTTTTAAAAAAATAATTAATCTGGAAAAAAAATCGAAAAAAAATATAAATATTATTTTATTGGAAAAATTTATCGGATATTCATAAAATACTACATTTATAAGTGTTTAATTTATATGAAAATTTACAATAAGTTCATTAGGTAGAATACCAAAAATGCCAAAATTAGAGGCCTGTCTTCACTGAGAATCACATTCCTTGCAGTGATTAATATACACTTAGTAGCTCAATCAAACACTTTGAACTCTAAAATCACTATTTACACAATAAACTATTTACAACACTAAAAACTAACAATATAAAAACAATAATTTACAAAAAAAAATATTCAAACACTTAATAGTTAAAACTTTCGCAAATACTATTCTTACGTAAAATATACGACGCGAGCTTGAGTACGGTAATAACGGTTCAACTTTGAGCTTAGCCGAAGAGACAGTGGCCTCTATTCACAATGGCAGGAAGGTAAACTAAAAGACAGAGCGTGTCCGTCTTTTGTCTACGAGTTCTCCGAATTTTACAAAGGGCGGGTCGTAATTTTTACGAATGAGTAGTGTTCTAGGGTTTTAAAATTGTGAAGATTTCAATTCAGCGTATAATGATTCGAGCTCCACTTCTCTACAATGCTTAATTGAGCAGTAATTTGAAAATTGTAATACATAACTCTTACCTCCCAATAAAATGTAATATTAGTATAGTTACAAAATCCTACAGGGTCGAATCGCAGACACAACCGTAACGATTGTAGGTCCATAGTTACACGCTTAGCGTCGATCCCCACTAGAGCGAAAATATCCTAACGCGCCACGCGAGTGGTTCTCGTATCTACGAAGACCCCTTTAAGTCAAGCAGACGTCAGATGTGTAATTTTATAAACATTTAAGTGGTTCAGAAAATCAGAGTAATAATTCAATTAAACAAACTTTAAAAATGATCAATCAACACAAAACATTGCCTTCAAGACCCAAGAGCTAACTTGTGTGTATTATGTTTATAGTATCTGCTTGAATGATTGGGCTGATTAAATAATCATCAAATCGGGTTTTTTTCTTCTTCTTTGTAGTTTTAAAATAACGAGTATCTATGTTGAATCAAGTCCATTTACTAATTATTGCTTGAATTATTTGTTGTGTAATTAATACAACTATATTTTTAACTACTTTTATTGCGATAGGATGGTATGATGAAGTGTAATACACAAATATTCCTGCATTTATTAAAGGGAAACCAGTCTTACACAGAAGCTTTTGTTCATTTGATGATATCTCCTTTAAAATATGAAAAATATATTTTAATAAGAATAAAATGAAATATAAAATATAAATTCGTTTTAAACTAGTATAACAAAGGTGTATTACAAAAGACATAGTCATGCAAAGATATTACACAAAGAGATGCCGTAATTTCTAGTTACATTATCAAAGGTAACCTACTTGACCACAAAGAGATATCAAGCTAATGTTAACTACACAAATTGTTCAGACTTTTCGCTGTGGTTACTTTTGTTTCTCTTTTATATTAGAAAACTATGTCGCACAGCAAAGTAAAAGTTTCAATAAAATAATATTAAACTGTATGAAATCTTTTTAGGAATGTCCAAAGTTTAACGAACATAACAAGTTGTGTAATGTCGGAATGTGACGAATGTGTGATATTTCGTGAAGTATTATTATACTCGACAAACTTTGGTTTTCCTTTCTTTAACTTCAATATGAAACATGAAAACACTGAATGCTTTACAGAAAGTATGTGGAAAGGTAGATTGCATTCTATTCTTAATACGTTTTGTTTGATTGTTGTTTAGAATATGAAAAAGTCTCAGGTACCTTAATAAAAAAGGAGAAAAGAACAAACATTAAATACCACTTCCTCTTGAATACTCCAATAGCAAAATAGTTGGACAGGAAAATGAGTTGGTTAAGAGATACATTATAGGAAAAAGGAAATAGAGGCACCAAGATCTTTAAAAAGTACATATCCAGCTATTACACATAGGGATTGCCAATCTCGTATTCACAATATTGAGCCCCTGAGGGATCACTTTTATTTTCAATTCTTGTAAAAAGATTTTGTCTCGGGTAATGGCATATATTGGTAATTTCATGAAAACGATAAATGGAAAGGGTTCTATGAGTTGATCAGTGCTTATTATGACACAATTATGACACAAAATTCAACACACACAGAAAACCAACAACCGACCAGACTATTCACGTTTCTTCTTACCTTCCACATTCACAAAAAATAAGGACCTGAAGACGGCTGACTAACGGTCGAAACCGGTAGTCCATTAGGACATTGTTGGCATTCGGTAAAATTTAAATAACAATTGATTAAATTCACAATACTGGAGGGCAACAACATTATGTTCAACTCCGTAAAGTCATCAGGAAAACATTAAGCCAAAATAAAAGACTAATAACTCAAAATCTACAACTATTTAAGATTATTCCTTATTATAATGACATAAATGTTAATGAAATTTACGGTCAGTACCACCCTAACGTAAGCTTTAAAAGTAAAAATAGATGGATAATTTACACAATATAATAGGAGAGAAAAAAGAGCTTATAGAATTTTGAGATTTAGTAGAAATAATTTAATTTTGTTAAAGAAAGCAAAGATTAGAATCCCCTAAGTTCATAATACACAGCCCGAACTTTGCATTAGATAAATAATTTTTAAACGATTTTGAGCTTTTAGAAAAAAATCCTATGTCTTCTACGACCCATTTTATAACGCAAAATATTAAATATTAAAGTTAAAACATTTTTTTAATCAAAATGACATAACTTTATAAACCCTCAAAACTTATATATTATTCATAATTTTTTTAAGGGTCGGTTTAATATGTGGATTTGAAATTTTGAGAGCATAGGTTTCAATTGATTTATAAATAAATACCTAAAGACAAAATAAATCCAGTATTTAAAGTCTTATATAAATTATTTTAAAATATAGAGCAATTTATAAATAAATGTTGAACTTGTTTTGTGAGAAGTTTTAAAATTAAAACTTGAATACAACATCTCAAAAATGATATTTTTTAATAAATCAAACGCGTTTCAATGACATTTTCGCCGGAGTTTGACTATTGTAGCACTGATGAAAGTGACAGTGTCGTTGAAACACGTTTTAATTAGTAAACATATTATTTGCGAGAAGTTGTTTTCAAGTTTTATTTTCATTTAGTACGGGAATTTGTTTTTAACTGTTGATTATAAAGTTTTTTAAATTTTATTTTTGAAATTTTTTTAAAAATTTTATTTATTTATTTTTTTTACAGACAATCATGTTTACTTTCTTTGGTTCAAATTGTAAAACGTATTGTGTACATGCATGAAACATATGTTTAATATTTCCTATTTAACAGTTACACTTTAATATAGTCTATTTTCTCTTACTTCTGTGACAGTAGTAAATTTGTTATTACTCGTCCAATAACAACTATTAACTTTAGGTGTTCCCTGATAAGTGGTGATTATTTCAATGGGATCTCCGAAAGTTTTTTCATGTATGAATAAACCAAAAGTTCTGACTTAAGGTTGTTATTTTATTGATTTATTATATCTTTGTATTGTAGTGAAATCACATACCGTCACTCTATCAGTATGTCTGAGTATATGAGTTTAATATAACGATACAGGACTCGCGAAAGTGTTTAAGGACATTGAATGATCTGTTTGTGTGATGTATACCTCACAACAATTAGTTTTTATTTTTTAAATATAAACGTGTATGTTAGTATCTAAAATTATTATTCATTATTTACATTAGGGATAGATTTTGTTAATTCATTTATTTTAGTTTGTTAAGTTGTTAGTTTAGTTTATCGCATAGAATGTATAGAAAGTATTTTTAATTGTTTGTTTTTCTTGATCAGTTGAAAATAAATAAATTGAATATCAAATTAATCTATTTGAAACGTTCAGACGTATATTCGATTAAATCATGAACTTTTTGGCAATATTTTAATTAAAATCAGTCCATTTAGTTCAAAAAATACTTTTATTTAACTATTAAAATCCCAAACATAGGTATAAAAAACATGTTTAGGTTAAGTTTAGCACTTCTGAAAGAAACATAATGCACTTCTTCCACACTCCTTCCCTCGTTACATCAAGAACAAGTAATTGAACATCCCGGATCTATAACTTTATAATTATTATTTTCTTCTACTATATTTAATATCAACGACTACTATTTATTCAGACCAAGCTGGTTATATAATTCGATCTATCGAACCCGTTTAATACTCGAGGAAATAAATATCCAGCTCTTCAGTTAAGCAATTATGTTATTCTCGGAAGCGATATAATGACATCAAATAAATCGATAAAAGCAATTTACTTCAACCCTATTCTGATGAATCAGCGGGCTTAGATTTTACGATAGCAATAAAACAGATTCTTAAGGAGGTGGTAACAATTCCTTGTATAACCTATTTTCCGTCTACCAGTTTTAATAAATTATTGTGAAATTGAATAAATATTTCGTAATTAATTGTGTCCTAGATGATAGTTTTAACTGATATGAAGGGGAAAATATAATCAATTAGAAAAAAAAGTATTAAACAGAATTTAACCCAATATAATCCTTAAAATTGGTATCATTATGAAATTGTTATTTGTACGTTATTGATTGAGAATTTGTAAAAAGACGTGATAACATAGGAAAATATATTTAATATAGTTTTATTGAATTATATTCTTTATGAAACCATAAAAGAAGTTTTTGATTTTTTAATCCCTAACCATTTACATCTGATACGTTATTGAACATAACATACCATCATCAGGGGCTCGCCTTTATTGAGTACAAACCTAACAATCATGAGGTATCTAGCTGTGTATACAAATATAGTCTAGTATTAGACACCTGACTATCATCTTTCCTATCGTGTCTCTCTTGACTAACGATAGTTTTCCGTTCCTATTTTCTTTTTTAATATTATTTTCTTCATTTTGTTTAAGGTGATGTTGTAGTAGAGGTTTATGCCTTTCAGCAATAAAGACAATCAAATATAGAGAATACCGTGGTCAATTTGAATAAAATCTGTTACATGCAACAGACGTTAGACGAGCCGACAGACAAACGACAGTGGTTACGTTTTGTATCTAATGTTTAGTTTAGTTTTGTTTTTGTAAGCTCTTTTTTGCATCATTAATTCCATATGTTGTATAATATTGTCCTTTATCTTCCTTAAATAATTATTGAAAAACAACAACATTATATAACATTAATAAATTTCGGTATTAATATTCTAAATATTAATCCGTTACTTACACCTTGTCAGTTATAACTGACAGATAAAAAAGAGATTATCAATTATATGTAATAAAACCCAAACACCATTACTTGTCTCTATACACTCTAGAGCTCTTGTATTTCCTTATATAATTTATTATAAAGTGTTCTCCCAAACCTATGTTACAACACGTACTAGGACTATCTAGTTAACAACGTGGTATGAGATAAGCGTTGCACAAAGTTCCAACTAAAGTGCAGTTACACTTCGATTTGATGTTCGACTGAACGTACTTACTGTGAGTTAACTGCTGCTTATCTGGATCATATGCACAGATGGTTATCTCCTAACCTACCCTTAGAGGTTCACTTTAGTGAGTACAGTATTGCCAATCAGGTGGGATCCAAGCAGACATGGATCATATAGACTTGTGTTAGATCTCTCTCTCTCTCTCTCTCTCTCTCTCTCTCTCTCTCTCTCTCTCTCTCTCTCTCTCTCTCTCTCTCTCTCTCTCTCTCTCTCTCTCTCTCTCTCTCTCTCTCTCTCTCTCTCTCTCTCTCTCTCTCTCTCTCTCTCTCTCTCTCTCTCTCTCTCTCTCTCTCTCTCTCTCTCTCTCAATTTCTCACACCTCTTCCTTGACCAATATATATATATTTCTCTGACGCTATTAGAGTATTGAATGGTTAGCGCTCTTTATTTTAAGTTGTTTTTTTTTCCTTTTTCTACAAAGCGCTGACAATTGATAATCTTTCTAAAAGTACGGCCAATACTCTGCACAGATTGTCAAGAAAATATAGAACTTAATTTAAGTACGAAATAGTTGTTTTTTTAATCGATTTTGTAATATATTTTTTTTCAATTCTTCTAAACATAGAGCAAATGTTTTGTTTTAAACATAATACCAGAAATATTAACGATCTAAAATATTAAATACTGTAGCGTTTTTATTTATTTTATAGAATAACGATTCAACTAGTACTAATTCTTTCTTTGCCAAATAATAAAGTGAGTAAAACGTTTGCACAAAAATAACATATTATCAATAAATTACTAATGTGAAATAACAATAAATATTGATACTAAATAAAGGAACGGAAAATAACAATTATCAAATTCTTTCCATAATTCGTATATTGGCTAAATTAAAATTGTCGGAAAGTTTTTCAAAATAATTAAACTTCATGACAATAATAAACAATTTAAAACTAACACAAATCTAAGATAGCTGTAGGTTATTTATCTCACTAAGTAAATATTATTGTCTGAAATCAATCAACAATTTGAAATGTATGTAAGTAAAAGTTAGTTAGCCTAACATTAATTATTCTCTCACATTATACGTAGTATAGAGAATGTTATGTGATGAGTCAAAATATCTGTGTCGAGTATTTTTGCTGATATTTCCGTTTAGAGGACCTCTGAGTTCCTGCCTGTCTTTCTGTCTTGCATCTGTGCTCTGTTTTTAAAACTCTGTCTTGCATCATAGCTCTCTTTTAATTATTATTATTATTATTATTTTTTATAAAGCAAAATGTGGTTTAATAGCTAACACAAAATTATATTTTTTTTCCAAATGGACTTGAAATGTATTGATCAACATTTATCAATTTTTGTCTCAAATACTTTAAGCAAAATTTATTAGACGTTATTATCTCTGACAAAAAGTGCCTGTACGTAAGTTATCGTTATAAACTAAAATATAGTCTGTATAAATATCATTTATATTTTAGTAGATAATGAGGAACCCTAACCTTGTGAAAAATAGCAATTAAAACAATTAATGTTTTGTACTAATTAATTAGGAAAAAAATGAAACATAGCCTTATATGTCGTCACTAAAAGCTTGATTTTAATTAAAAGTATTTACGTTAAACACTTATTTATGGTTTAGGCAAAGTCAGTTTAGGGCTAACTGGAGAATTTTATTTTATTTTACAAAGACGGGGTCCAATTTTCATTTTCGTTTTTTAATTTATAACTAAATATTTTACTTTTTTTTAATGGCGATTAGTAATTGTTTGTTTTTATTTGGATTTTAAAATGGGTGAGTGAGGAAAGGTTGTGGAAATTTTTACACCAATTATTAAAAAATGTTTATCCTTGCAAGTTTATTTTTATTTATTTTATTTTTTGCGTTCGTTTCAGCCTACCACGGACCACGTTAACAAAACCTTAAATTTTTCCTCCCCCGAAACTCCTTCATCCTCTGCGTTTGTTTCTGTCTTTCTTCTTCCAATAATACCGTCTTTTTTTCTTTCCGTTATTTTGCCGCGAGTTGCTTCAACTTTTCTTCTTCACCCTAAATCAGTTTCTGTGGTCCATTTTGTCGTTCTGTACTCCTACTTCATCCATGTCTCGTTGTCCTTCTTTTCCTAGCAATATTTGTATCTTTCTGTGATTCAGATAGTTCAGTACTTCTCTAGCTTCTTTACGTTTCTTGTTTCCAATATCTGTAGAATTTTGGTGTTTGTTTTTACATTTTCGTAAGTTCCTTTAAGTCTTTATGTTTTTTTTCGTCGTAACGAGGATTTCCCCAAAGCTTGTGCTATTTAATACCAGTTTTTTTATAAGTGCACACTATAATCTTTACTAGGATAAAACTTGTAAAATCTATAGATTGAGAAGAAAGAAAACTTTTGTTTTTTTTAGTTGGAATAGAACGTGATATTTGAAACAAACGAGATTATTTGCAAAGATTGAATACAATGTATATTTAGATCACGTAATGAAAGTACAACGTTAAGAAGGATAATGACCAAAAAACTCCATTGTGAAATTTCATTAGCGAAAATGTCCTTCGTTTGAATATTCACTACAAACTATTACTAATTCATTCATTGGCCTACAGTTGTTTCAATAAAATTGATATAACCTTTTTCCAGATTGTGAATCAACCATCGTAAAAACTCAAAACGTTTAAAGTATGAAAATAGTGAAAGTATTTTGCCAACATGGATAATATTGGAAACTAAACCGAATAACTAAGACAAGAAGCTAGCGTTAAAAAAATTATTGTTGTTTCAAAACAACTAGGATTTTATATAAACGGGCTTTGAAAATAAACGGGACAAGAACATTTCACAAAGTTGCTTACTCATTCATTCCCATAAACAAATATGAAACAATCAAAACAAAAAATGATAATAAACAGCGGAAACTCTCTGTAATAAAATGTTGAAATGACTACGTAAACTATATCTATTTATTTGTAGTATAATATTGTCAATGTTGTGTTTGATTTAGTTGGAATTTTACTTATCAACAGTTAGGTGTATGAGAACTCATAAGGGAGCTTCAATTGCTCGTAAAGAGGTGAATCCGAGAGCAAAGGGTGTAGAATATTCTGCAGGAGTGGCAACCGGAAGGGTTTATATTGAGTATAAAAAATGTGGTATGATGATTTTAATTACTATGTTCCAGATGCTCGTTTGGTACGTTTATTACCTAGAGTATCTTTTTAGGTGCTAGAAGTTTAGAAGGCCGAATTACCTTCCATAATGCAGCATATGTGTTCTCTCAGTGTCTGTAATTCAATATATACCGCAAGAGGCTATATGTAAATATCCAGAAAACAACTAAATTATAAAACCTGGTGTGCAACATGTGGATTATGAAGAAAAGTGGAACGTTGGAGGTGTTCTTATGCAATGGATATATTAATACAACTACATGTTATAGAATCAGGTATAAAATCTGTTCCCCTAAGATGGCAACAGGAGAGTGGATGTAAGATTCTCTAAAAAGCTGAATAAGAGGTTCTGCCAAGATTTTCCTTTCGCGAAGTAATACATATCAGTAGAATCACTGTAGTTCAAATGATGTCCCTAATTGGGATAGTATAAAAGGAAAAAAGAGATTAATGAGCGATTTAAAATAGACGCCACTGATTAATGAGAATGGAAGAACGGCAAATCTTCTATTTCGGACATGTTGTTCGTAACGAATGAGGGAAGCGAAACAATTCATGAAGGGAAGGCCACATTAAAAAAAGCACACCCTCGGGGCTCACTATAATCAGTACGGACTTTGTAATCCCAAGCGATATTAGGTGGAGCTACACTTATTTTCACATCTTCTTATGTTAAATCCTCCCATTTCATTTTCCCTGCATACTTTATTTTTACCAACTCCTTTTCTTTTCAAACTCTGATGCTAAAGTATTCGAAACTAAATTCTATTTGTTTATTTTGTATTCTTTTTGCAAAATTTACACGGCAATAAATCGACCGAGAGGTTTTTTTTCACCTTTAAACGACAAATAAATAAATAACACTAAAATAAAAAATACCATTTGTAATATTTGGTAGAGATTCTATTTTTGACTCTGAAGCACAAAAAATATAAAGGCATTGTTATATAAATCCAATACAAAAGTTACTGCACTTTTACTCTACAAATACCGTTTACCAAATAGGACAATATTGTCAACAATAACAGTCCAGTAATCGTTTTCGTTTTGTAAATCCTAAACGAATACATTGGGATTTATCTCTTAAAACAATTGCCACAGCTCAGTTGTAATCGGTATTGTAAACATGAATGGCCGAATGCAATGGTTTGAACCAATACGAGAGGAAATCGATATTGTAAACAATGTCCTCTACTACATTTTATATTTTGTCAGCTTTAAATATAGCTTTGGAAACAACAACACACAATATATTACGTCAGTAATATCTATTTTGTATTTTGTAGATTAACATATTAAACAAATATATCACAATAATATTTATTATTAAATGTCCCTGGAATTGCATGTTTTCTATTATTTGGTAAAGTAATGAAAATACATTTTTGGTATCTATTATTTTTAAACTTATCTACCTCATATACTGTATGTTGAGATTTTTACATTTAATATTAACAATCAAAATAACTTTTATAACGTATACAGCTAAGTAGTTTGTTACATAATATATAATTATATTGTTTTCTCACATATACGTAGTATATAGAAGGTACGTGTTGGGTCAAAAATTCGATGTTGGGTTTTTTTTTACATATTTCTGTTTTGAAGTGAAAATTGTTCAAACATGTTTTTGGATAAATGTTTTAGTCTCGTCTGTCTGCCTTCGGTTGTATATTCAGTGTTCTCCAACTCAAACAAGTAAAAAGAATGCCTGTTTAGTTTAGACTCAAAATACAGAGGAAGCTGTTATTAATAGAAAATAAATAATGTCTGAAGATGACAACTTTGTTGTTGTAATAGCTATAAGGAGGGTCTAATAGGAATAAAAATTTTACTTTTTACAAAAAGTTTGTTTTTTGTTATTTTGTTTATTCCCAAGTGTGGTAAGGGACTTTTGAAAGTGTACCTGTAAGAAGAAAGATATTAAGAAATATTGACGCTTAAGAGAAAAAGTGTTAGAAGGCAACAGGCCCACACCTTAAGTATTGCCGAAATTTGGCCCCAAGTTATCATATCAGTAAGTGAAAGTGGGGTTTTCTTTGTGCAGTAAGATTCAAGCACTAACATAGGTGTGAAGACTGATTCATGTGTATCCAAGGTATTTTCCCCTATTGCAAAAAAAAAAATTAAAAAAAAATAACAAAAGTAATAATATATTTGTGGTGCACGCAACTAATTCTAAAAATTGACATATTTTTATAATCTAATTATTATTGAATTGTATTTCATTGTCAGAAACAAAAAGAAAAATTACGATAAAAAAAAACAAACATTAAAACGTCAACACTGCAGACAATATAGTAAGTGCTATTGTGAATCCATTACTTTGTGCACATCTGCATTCTAGTTCTATTCGCCAATAAATTATGTAATTGTTAGAAATGGAACAACAGCTGCAAAATGTGTTTTCATATCAGATTTATTTACGTTTATTGCTTCACATGCAGGCTACATTTTAATACGATTTTATAGGTATGATATATTAATTTGAATGTTATGTTTTATTTGAAAATTGGAAGCTTTATCTGTGTAGACAAATATTACATGAGTAAGATTATTTTTGAAGACATACTCTTATAACGCAAAATGCATTTCCACTAGTACAAGTGACAAAGTAAATTGATAATACAAACTACATTAAACAAATATGTAAATTAGGTGTGGGAAGCAGGATAGGGTAAGTAAAAATTAAGAATAGGGGACGGATGGTATATATGTTCAACACAGTTTAAAAAACTAGGAAAGCAACTTCTCTGAAAATAACAAGTTGTAACAGAAATAAGCCTAAAATATAAATATAGATATTGTAAGGACTATTAACAAATAATGATAACATACCTTAAATTACCAAACAAAATTGTAGAACATTAGTAAAGTTGGATGGTAAATTCTGTATGCATATACAAACGAGTTACCGACACAAGCATAGCAAGTAGAGCCTCCTTCCCTCAAGTCGAGCTTTATACTTACGTGAGAGCAGAGATATTGATAAAAAGTAAGGCGTAATTATATATAGGCGCTTTAGGTATATTATGCGTCTACATTGCCTGTTAGGTTCAAGAGACTTCAGCCGTGATATGCACAATTAAAACTTTCTAACTAACTGAGTTACAATTGTTTAAAACTAACTTAGACCTAAGCGACTGGATAACACCACTTCATATAACAATACAATTTCCCATTTCTAAGTAACCAACGTTTTAGACATTACATTTACACTATTTTCCTTTATGATAAGGCTAGGTAAGTACCAAGATGTATCACTATCATGATGTTTATCATGTATAATATCTTAAATAGTGATGTTCCTCATATGAGATGATAAACGTAAAATAATAACACAAAAAATAATAAAATATCTTCATCCACTCAAGTCCCACATGTCTATTTCTTGTCCTAGACATCCTTACGTGTTTTGACAGTTGTATATAGTTTAGATTGGGAAGACGAAATAAAATATAGCGAGTCAATGTCTTTACAAAGATTGAATGAAGGCAATGTGGGAGTTAGGCCGGGGTAGGAAAGGGGAGGAATTTATTGGCGATATACTCTAGGGACAATACTATGTTTGATATAAACCTTATACAGAAAACATTTCCTTTTATGTAACATCTCCTTTGGAGTTTATTGAGTGAGAGTAGTACATTTGATATTATTAGAGCTTATTTGGTCTTATATATTTTTTTATTGGTAACTTAAAAATAAATAATGAATTAATAAATATCATTCGACTGATCGATCTTAGCCAATCATTTATACAATATTTTCGATTCGATAAATACCTTGTGTTTTAATAGTCAAATATATAATATAAACAACCTTCAACATTTTATAAATAAATGGTTAAAAAAGTAACAGAACTTCCTGGAGTAATATTTGATTACTGAGAGATTTTTTAATTTTAAATATAAGACGTGTACAAATATACAAAATAACGTTTTATGTAGAGTACATAATATGTAGAGTACATAATAACGTTTTATTACATAATATTTGTAATAGTGTTTAGTGTTTTATGTTGGGTCAGCTTGAAGATGCCGTCACGGAATTGGTGAAACATGTAACATTATAATATGGATTACTAAAACATAACCATCTATTTATAAATAAAGCAAATCAGAATGGCTAAAATAATTTTGTTTTGTGTTTTCACAGATAGTACAGAGAACCAATACAATTGATTTTTTGGAAAAAAAATAAAAGGTATTTTGTTTCAACTCGTAGATTTTTTAAAAAGTAATCAATTGTGAAAATATGATATGTAAAGGAATGTTTATGTAACTGATGTGAATGGTATTTAGTAATGGAACATGTATGTTTAAAAATGTAATCATTCCAATTTGTTTGTATGTATGAGTGTGTGAGATACAGTGGATATAGATGAATGGATGGATGGATGGATGGATGGATGGATGGAGAGAGAGAGAGAGAGAGAGAGAGAGAGAGAGAGAGAGAGAGAGAAGAGAGAGAGAGAGAGAGAGAGAGAGAGAGAGAGAGAGAGAGAGAGAGAGAGAGAGAGAGAGAGAGAGAGAGAGAGAGAGAGAGAGAAGAGAGAGAGAGAGAGAGAGAGAGAGAGAGAGAGAGAGAGAGAGAGAGAGAGAGAGAGAGAGAGAGAGAGAGGGAGGGGGAGAGAGAGAGAGAGAGGGAGGGAGAGAGAGAGAGAGAGAGAGAGAGAGAGAGAGAGAGAGAGAGAGAGAGAGAGAGAGAGAGAGAGAGAGAGAGAGAGAGAGAGAGAGAGACAGAGACAGAGACAGAGACAGAGAGAGAGACAGAGAGAGAGAGAGAGAGAGAGAGAGAGAGAGAGAGAGAGAGAGAGAGAGAGAGAGAGAGAGAGAGAGAGAGAGAGAGAGAGAGAGAGAGAGAGAGAGAGAGAGAGAGAGTGCAATGTCACACAATATTAGTCTACTGAATCCTAATTTCTTTGAATAGTAACTTGGTTTCTTCTTCAATTGGCACCATACTTAAATCATTTATAGAATATAGTAAGTATCTACACTCCAAAAGGACGAATAATCCATGATAAAAGTTAATGTATGACCATTATTTGAACAAACCTTGAGGTTACTTTCCATTTTTTAAATAATAAAAACAACAATGTATTGTACTTTTGAATGTAGATAGAATAATTCAATAAGAATAACTATAAAAATTAATTTTAATTGACAACAGTTCTTGATGTAACTAAATATGTTTTCCTACTGTATAGCCTAGAAAGCCTCAATAATAAAGAGTTTTTGTCCTAATTTGCTCATTTATAGCGAGTGACTTAGCCGGACCTACACGTTTTTCAATTTAGTCTTTGGTTAATAATCCCTCTGTTACATTTTCTCTCTTACGACTCTATTAACTAATACTTGTTCTCCTTCGACCCTGAAGTTTTAGTGTATTCGAGAGGTTCCTACATTATCTGTAAAATCACGAAAAAATTCCATGATATTTTTGAGTTAAACAAAACGAAATGTACTAAATTTCGCTTCATCATTTTGATGTTATATTTGAATATTAAAGTTAAAATTGTGTATAAATTCAAAAAAGAAACGTCAATAAATATAATTTTCTGTCAGTGAATAATTACAGTCAAATGAGATCTATTTAAAGCGACGATGATTTCAATGACTACCAGATTTTTGAATAGCTTATTTAAAACAATAGTTTACTCAAAAATAATAATTTTCCAGATAATAAACGAAAAATAATTAAATTTTACAAACTGTCATCGAAAATTCATGTAATGTAAACAATGCATGATTAAAGCAATAACAATTTATTTTTAAGTAGTATGACATCCATACTATATTACCATGTACACTAAATATAGATTGAGTTTGGGAAACACACACATATTATACCTACGTTTTGGTGTCTTCACATTTAAAGGCCGAGGGATACCAAAAAAGTAAATTTCGAAATGCCCAATGTATACGAGGCACGTTAGAATCTAGAAAGTAGAGATGCACATGATAGTAGGTTCATAAAACACGTGTAGCAAGAGTTTTAAACAAACTGACTATTTGATAAGATCCGTTGATTTTTCAATGCAATTTAACATTTCCAACAACGCACGATTAACCTACTTTTAGTCAATATATTTAGAGAATCTGGTTGTATTCAATTATATAATTGGGCCGGGTAAATACCAAGATGGTCACATAGAGGACAACTACTGATAACTGGTCTGATTAACAAATAAACTAAATGCTTCCTAGCTCAAACTAAATTCGAATTGTGAGTAAAACGTCATGTTTTCCCCCCATTAAAGTCTCATTAGGATTTGTAAATATGCCGAACAAACAGTTTGAAAACGTCGATAAAGTGTTCCATATGACTTGACAGTTAGTGGCGTAACGTGATTCTATCAGCTTACTCAGGCCATTTTCATTTGTTAAAATCATTTGTGGGAATATCTGTTTTTTAGCCTGATACTTTTAAGGGTATAAAATGTCCCTTTAGTTGCACTCGAAGTATTTAATAACTGATTTTGATTTAGAATAAAATTTAACTATTGAAAACTAGGAAACATTTTCTATTTCCAATGCATATGAGAAATGTGCACGTTAAAATTAACTGTTTAAATGAAATTGATTATTCTAGAGTGAGTATCGTAAAGACATGTCTACTTTTTCACAGAAGACAATAATTAATTATATTTGTGTTTTATTTTCATATAGAAACATCATTTGATTGCCACTTTAAATGGAATACATTTAATGTTTTAAAAACGGTTAATTTAGACTTACATTAATTTAGTGCAAAAAATCATGTGTTTACCAAGATTTATTGGAGTTGTGTTACTTTCCTCTAAGGCGTTCAACAATAATCAATTTATTTATTCAATGAAAATTTATAGAAACACATTTTATACAAAAATTCTACATTTTACAAATAAAGTATAACACTTCAACGACTTGTATTTTTAAAAGAAGATTTATGTTCTTTAATTTTTTATTTAAATTAAAAGCTACCTTGTTGAAATTATCCAAATTCAGTATCTTACTAATATCATTCATTTTATACCCATGTGCTATCCATAAATCCAGAAATTAGTCACAACAAATGTTAAATTCAGTTTATTTCTTTACACAATAGATTTTATGCAAATATTTCTAATTTGCAACAATGTAATTTTACTGTCACTATCTCTCAGTAACGTTTCTGTAATTCAATTAGTAATTACATTCACTATGTTGTCAAATACACTCTGCATATTAATAACATTTGGTTTATTATTTCGCTTTCAAGTCTCTATTTACATATTTTGATTATTTTACAGCCTTATTTAATGCTAATGCATAATATTCATAATTTATATATCAAAATCAATAGTAACCTTTCCCTAAATAAAATAATATGTGTTTCTAATATTAGGTTTAAGTTATATATTTTGGTTCGTTATTGTATGGTTTTAGTTATGAGTGGATACAAAAGTTCGTGTTAAATTTTTCCCTATCAACATACATACAATTTATAGTGACATAATCCTCTTATAATTAGTAAAATTTGGATTAGTATAGGAATAAACAGTAACTGTGGCATATCTAAAACTGGAACAATAGTCAAATGCACGAATAAACATAAGAAAGAACGAAAGAACATTTGAACAAAGATAAACCATTAAATCTAATAAATTCACGTTCATAGCTTTATTTAAAATAATCCTCCAATTAAATTCTTCTGTTAATATAGATTTGATAACTGCATATTTTAAAATAAAGGGAAGATTAAAAGACAATACAAATACCCTTCTCGGATAACATAGTTGCCAACGTACGCTTCAGGCAGTACATTTGTGTTTTCCATATTGCAGTGAAAGGAATATGCATCATATACTCTCGTATACATCATTCAAATCCGGACCCCAATATTTTGTGTTTTAATATTTATTTCCCTCTATTCGGTCAACGACTTCAATTTATACCATCAGTATTCAGAAACTAATTCCGTACAGGCAATAAATGAAACTAAATGCAGATAAATATATTTTATTACATACAAAAGTTACTTATCTTGTCGTTGTATTTCCTACCGTTATAAAACATGTTAAATTATATTGGTAGATTAGGGTTTTTACCCAATAGGGTTGGTATGTTTATAACAGTCCTTACGAGCCTCATAGATTCTATATTCAATCGTCACCACTTGCTGTCCTCGTGAAAGACATTCCACTCGCAGCTCACTTGTCGGTGACTCCGCCCTTTTGTATTTGGTATATTATTCTCACGAAATTTTATTGAGAAGTCAAGTTTCTAAATTTTACTTTTGACGATAATATTTGTTATCATAGAAATGTTAAATTGGAAACATTTCTTGTAGAATTGAAATCTTCAAATTGTTATTTAATTGAATATTTAATAAGTTGAATAACACTCGTGATATAGCAAGACAATATTTGATATAATATTAACTCGATTTTTTGAATTTTACTACTCTTCTATAAGTGAACAATACTATAACTCCTTTATCAAATTTCTTGTTACTATCTTCTTTTTGTGACCGTTATAGTCTTTCCCACAGATGACAATTATAAGGGACGGGCGGAAAGTGGAAAATTTATTTTTTCGTTTACTGAGGCCATGAAAGTAAAGATAAGTGGTGCATTTTTTCTAATTACGAAACTTTTCCTCTTCTCTGTACATTGGGTATTTAATTAATACATATACAGATATTTCGAATAAAATATCTTAATTAACAAATATATTAAACAAAAATATAAATATATATATATATATATATATATATATCCTACAAAATACTTGGATTGTATACGAATTACAGTCGTTTATCCGAAATTACTATTTAAGATTGGTTTTTGCCTTTAGAAGCAAAATAAGGTTACCAGGTTGGATTCAATTTCAAGTCGTTTTAACGAAATCGAAAATGTTGATAACAGAATGATAAGGTTTGTAGCATTTCCATAGGCTTTGACTGAGTTTGAATAGAAATGTATAGTTAAATGTTATATGTATTTCGGATTTAGTAGACATTAATAAAACTACACTGTGGTTACGAGCTAGTCAACTTTGTAAATAGTAATATCATTATGTTAGACATATTGAATGAATGAAAATAAGTGTTAAAAACAGCATTCATTCTAATACCAAATATTAAATGACAAAGTATCTTAATTTTGTTTCTACTTTAATTTTGCAATCCGCATTTTTTAAAAACGAACTGGTTAATTTTCAAACAAGATAACGGAATTCTTTGTTTTACCCTCAACATAATAGTAAAGTCTGTGGGCTCGTTGTTATTACTTCTCAAATTAAAACCTTCATACAAAGCGAAGTGTAAATACCCAGTGCTTTGAATGCATCTTTACAACAACGTTGGCGACTCAAATGAGCCATAATTCTAATTGCTTATTTCTGAAAACAAAAGACCATCTGGGTAATCTGGGTTGTAGAATAGCCTCATTAGCCTTTTACATAATTAATGTGGGAATAACATAATATACTAAGTATTATGTGGAAATGAAAAATTAAAAAAATCGTTTAGATTGATCAAATAAAACCTGAATACACTCGATGTTAAATACATTTTAAAACAGAATGAATGAACAGCTTCTAATTAGTTTCTATGATTGTCAACTTAGTTCCTATAGGATATTCATTTCCGTAAACTAGTTTAACCCATACATATGTTCGTTAAATTTAAATAATCAGATATTAATTACTACACTATAGTTAAATATCTTACTTATATAATATTTACTACTATATTTCATTGTACATGGAAAGATTTATTAAATACATTTCTGTATTCATATGTATTTTGATTATGTGTTTATTTGGAAAACAAATATAGGTTCAACACAAATAAATGGTGTAATAACAATGCACAAACTTTCTCAGTTACTCCTCTTCAAGGGAAACATATATAAATAAAATTAGTCGTAAATAAATAATCAATTTGTTAGTTGTCAACCAAAAAATGGAAATTATGCAATAACGTGATATCAAACACTATTTACTTATATAAACGGGGCTTAAACTTACGTCGTTTGTCCCTGAGTGTAAACGAGCTTTAATGACGGCAGTCAAAGTTCTTATTTTTATTTTCGGCATTTATTCGTAAAATGTAACACATTTTTACTTGGGCATTGCTCACGAGTTTGGGTAAGAAACCAAGTGTTTAGAACCAAATTTTATAACTCATTTAAAACCGCCCAATGATCGATTTAGTGTTATTTACCTAAATCTTACATTTTGGTTTATTATGGCGACCATAATACATTATTTCGATACTTAGAGGCTATTCATGAAAAAGTTTGAAACCCCTCATTAATTTTTATGAATATATTATATTATATATTATATTATATTCATATTTTATATTATATTATATATTATATATTATATTTATGAATATAATATATTAAACCCCTAATATCGTAATTTTCAAAACCCCTAATTATTGAGCTACCGTAAAAAAAATTAAAGTAAAACGTTCCAAAATATCACTGCTAGGCTAGCAGTGCTAACTATGCATCCTGTGTGTTTTGAGTCCTTAGAAATACGAATAAGATCTTCCCGAATTATGAATAACATAATACACACACATAACAAATCTGAATCAAATTGGTCCAACCGTTTTGACTATACGTTCAAAAAACATATGGTAGACATACATCATTCCAAAAACCTTTTTTTTTTTTTTTGATTAAGGGACCTCACAATGAATTCATGTAAAACAATACTACGTTAAGTTTTGTCACTTATGACGTAACTTTTTCTTTCTTTTTTTTGTATGAAAGTAAAATTATTATTAGTATGAAAGTAAAAATCAAAACAGGATACCATTGATGTTGTTGAAGTCATAATATAAAATAATTAATAAGTTTCAATGATTATCAACTAATTTCCCGTGTTTTAATTCTCTAAGCTATGTTGTCACATACATGTAGATTTTTATATATAATTTATCAGACATTATATTACTGAACTACTATTGAATTATCAATACTGAATTTTTAATTGTAAATATATCTTTTATATATTATCCTGTCTTCCCATTTATTTGCTTATATATTTACTAAAATGAAACGGAGAGAGTTTAAACGAAAATATAAAATAATACATATAAAAGGTTGAATCATCGTTAGACTTAACATAGAATTTAATTATCCGTAAATCATCAGACTCATATAAACTTAAAAGAGCTGAATCTAACATTTTATCGTGGTGACCTCATGCAAAAACAGGACAAAGGTTGCATGCTCGGTTTCATCTGTGAACCACAGGATTGTTCAAAACTTTACATGGACAAAACGAGTCAGGATGTTGTGGTAAGAAGATTTAAAGTTAACATGTAAATGTTAAACCATATTTACATAAGGCTAGAAAAAATGTATAAACTGTTCATAAGTACTGTCATTTTCAAATATTATTATTAATAATTCGAAAACGAAATGGAATAAAATTATAAACTAAAATGTGTATAACAAATTGTATTTATTGAATCGACAAAAATACTTCTTCTAATAATAACAGATCTTTTAAAAAAATAGTTTAACAGGTTTTATTATTTTTATTTCCCCCCTTTTTTTAGTTGAAAAGACATTTGTGGTATTATTTAATATTATATTGCAAATTAATCTTACATAGGTAAAAAGGAAGGAGGATAAAATAAAGAACCCTAGCTTTTAAAACCCTATTGGCTTCAGGGTTGTAATAAAATTAAGAGTTTTTCAAGAGCGACCCAATAGGAAAGGATAAGGTAAAAGGTTGAAAGAGAGGAAAGAAAAAGGTGTGGATATAGCTAGCGTCTTTTGGAATAAACACATTCGTAAAAAAACAGCCAACGTATAGGTGGGAAAATATCAATACCAAGATTATACACTGAATACATACAATGTGTTAGTAAAGTCCCTTCCTCTACACTAACTTTTGTATGAACCTAATTAGAGCCAAACCTTTCGGGACTGTTAATTAGGTCACCTGAAGATTATTTTATGATAATTTCGAATTTTTCACTTTTACCTAAAGGGTAGAATTTTAGTTGGTACTCAAAATGTTTAAGTGGAAACTCGCATATTATGAAATGTCAAATTAAAGTGCATAAAAAGACATAATGAATGAAGCACACAAAATATGAAATATTTTTTGGATGACCATAACCAAAACGACGGAAAAATATTTATTTGAGATTTTTAAACTATAAAATCAATAAGCATGTGAAATCAGAACACTAAGCAGTTTTTAAAATGTTCGGCAGACTAATCTGAAAGAAGCATTAGACGTTGAACTGAATTTTAACTGTCCGCTAAAAGTGTGGTACACTCAAAATACAATATTTTTGCCCTTAGTAAGTTACATTTCGTATCCACAGTTAGTTTGTTGTGATTATTTAGATTAAGGAAATGCAACTATCTTACTAACTCTAAAAACACTACAATTTTCGAAAATGTCATCCACATTTTGAAATAACATTTACAATAAAGTTAAAAGGAAAATTTATTGATGCGATTAGTTTTACCTTAAAAATCAATTTAAATTGATATGCCACATAACATGGTTCTTTTTGTATTTTGAATGTGCCCAAAAGTACGACACTTTTAGGGGATAGGTGAAATTCAGTTCAACGTTGAATTATATTCTCAGATTATTGAAGCGAACATTATATAAACTTTTTACTGGTCTATTTGACACATTTAACGATTTTAAAATTAAAAAGTCTCAATTACATTTTGTGACATCTTTTTAGTTTTGGTTATCCAAAAATTATTTCGTGATCGGCATTAGATTGTCTGTTCAAGAACTTAAATTTGAATAGTCGCAAGATGTGGGTTCCCATTACACAATTATGAATACACCAAAATTCCCTACTTTAGGAGAAGGTGTAAAATTCTAAACTACCATAAAAGAAACTGTAAGTGAGCTAGTTAACTTTCTCATAAAGGTTTAGCTTTACTCAATTTAATACGAAAGTTAGGGTAGAGGAATGGGTTTTTCCTACCTCACTGTATTACTCAAATCAAACTTATGTTTACTAACCTTGAACTAGTGTATATTTCTCTTGCCTTTTGGGTATCTCGATTACGTTTGTTTTTGTTACTTTGACCACTTTGGTCTGATTTTAGTCCTAGGTTACCCTTCTTTTAACCATCTACTGTTTTAGTTTTTAACATCACCTTAAACTACTAAGTCTTGTCGGTTTTTTTTACATTACTTATATGAAATATTTTTACTAGGTGTGGTATTTAAAAAAAAAAAATCGAAATCCAATTACCGACTGATATTCTAATTTTTGACTCAGTATATAAAAGTATTTTTTGACATGTCATTGTTGTCGTCTGTATCTAAATACGATAGCAATAATTAAATGAAGATAAAAACCTGAAGTTTGGACTAAAGGTTATTGAGTATAACTTTTAGGCTATACATTATTATAAGTTGTAATCATAAAATTGTTTAGGCTGTTGGTGTATTTTTTTTTAAAAAAAGGTTAAATATATTTAAAGGATAAATTTAAAATCTATTAAATGTTTTAAATAGTTTATTTTAGACATAATATTGTACGCCTCCAATGCAAAGATTTTATAATCAATACATTTATAAAAATAAAACTACCAAAATTATTATTATATCGAACAGCTGGATACCAACCTCATCAATTTCCACTCAAGCATTTTTATAACAACTATACAGGTTTTATAACTAAGATATGGTTTTCCCCAGAGTGTATACCAAATAAATTCCCATTCCTATAGTCGTTAAGGTATTCCCACAGTGACTTCATTAAATATTTGTAAGGCTATTGACAGTTGTCAGCATTTATTTTATTTCTAAACCAGGTAAAACGAGAAAGAATATATATGAAAAGAGATGTAATATTTTTATTATAACTGTCTTCAAACGTTGATCTGGTTTTAACGTTTTACTGTACTTACATTTTTAACCATAAACATTTGCACACAAACTGACATACTTACATTTAGATAAAATATTTGATTACATACCTATCCAAAGTCATACATGTTTATCCTACTCACATTAAGAAAACTGTATAATTATTACACATATAAGTAAACAGTTATCACTCGGATACGCTTAATCGGAGTATGTGTATACCCTATAACATTCACCTCTATTTGTTATGTTATACAAAAAACCTTTACTTTACTTTTTATTCTTTTACTTACTTATTTAGAATTTAATTATGATTTATTTTGGTACTGAAATTATTTGGTCAATACACAATACTTTAAAATTTTAAAACTCAATTTATTTTAGCGCAGAACAAACAAGGAACAATTCGTTGTATGTAAGGATAGTTTCACATTTAGCAACTTAATTTTAGCAAATTATTCTAAAATGTATTAGACATTCATACAACTTTCATTCCTTATTTCTAACACTCTAATATTTAAACAAACACAAATTTCAATACGGGCAAATATATTTCTTCTATTGCTTTCTCTCAATTACTTTTATACTCTCCAAAAAAAAAAAAAAAAATTCAAATTTATCAATCTCTCCAATTTACTCCTCGGCTAGCTCTTGATATACAAAACAAATGAAATTATTAAATTTACTGACTCTTGGTTCAATTTAATTTCCTATACTAACAAAACTTAAATCTACAATCTCGGTGGGAATCCTTTGGAAGCTCAAACAAAAATGAAATTTAAATAGTATTAAAAAAGTTATTAATAGAAAACATATGGTACTTATCAATCCTTGTCCTGGTCTCTCTTTCGATGAAAACACAATTTCACAAAACCCCAATTACTCGCACTTTCCCCTTTATTTAACACCCCCCCCAAAACACTTTCGATGCACACACTTGCTCCTTGATGATGGATCCTGGCGATGACGAGATAATCTCCTTCTCCCAGAGTGACGATGAACTACGTTTTCTTCGCGTTGAAGACGACGAATCAAACTCCTATCTGCTGAAGGCGAATATCAATATTTTTACTTTGCTGAAGGCTACTAATTTAATCTCTCGCTGAAGCTAATACTCAATACTTGTCGCTGAAGGCTAGAAGGTATACTTTACTAAATTCTATTAAAAAGCTATGTTGGTGAATCGAAGACAACCAGTCTCTAGAGTCGCACCTTACTCCCTCGCTGCTAGTAGAAGACTCCTTATTCTTTCTCTCCTCAGTTCTGCGGCAACGCCACACTAACTTTCACAAATAAAATTTAAAAAAATAGGATTTCGTCCTTCCTATTGGTTGTTTTTGAATTTGTCGTTTTTTTTGTGGAAAGTTTCGGTTTCTCCTAGTCTGTTGAACCCTTCTAAAAAGAGAAATCGTATCGTCGCTTTCCTTTTTCAACCCTAATATTTTTACCAATCGTTCTCCCGAATGATGGGCATCCACCCTCCCGAATGGATGCCCTTTAGCTTATGACATGCACCAACCTAACGAACATGCCCGATGACATCGCAACACGCTACTGGGAGTCTCGTCGTCTAATGGCTGAACTGCCAAGGACGAATGGCGTTGGATAAAGTTCTTTTTGGTGGTCTCGATTTTACAATGGCGGTTTCTATATAAGCCGGTATTATTACGATCAAAGAATATTCGAGGAAGAAGAACACAGGTAAGTAAAGGGAGAGATGGATTGTACACAATCAAAGATCTTTTTAAATAGACTCTATGATGATAGAAGCAGACAGCTCATAGGTTTATAAAGGATAGGTGATGTAAGAGTCATTGTCCCTTAAATATCCATATTTCTATGATTGGGGAGAAGGATTAATTTCACTGAGATAGGTAAGGATATCTAAGAGCAAGACTGCGTGTGGTCAAAGTGAATGGGAGAAGCTAGTAGATATCGCTTTCTCAGACTGCTGAGGTTTCTCAAAATGTCAGGTAGTGTTTGAAATTTGTAGTATCTAACAAATTTGACCATCTATAAATGAGGTGATGGATAGAAAAGGGCCATGAGACTTAACAAAGGAGACATATAGCGTAACGATTACAGAATATAATGGAATAATCATGTCATTAACATTAAAAAAAAAGATGTTTTTCGATTGCAATGATATTTATTAATAAACAATATTCCACAAACACAAATATACATGAAATTTTATTCGTAATGTTATAAATTTTACACCGGTAATTATTTATAATGGACATAACTGTCATTCGAACAAGATTCGATTTTTTTTTCATACAGTTATTAAAATACAAATTTTAATAACAACAGTAGTCAACAGGATTTTTTTCTTTTGCATAATAATATGCATAATATTGATGATAGCTGTTTGGTCACTAATTTTTAAGAGGACACATCTCAATATCTGTTATATAATACACACGCCATTGATTTGTTTACTTATAATTAACACACGTATTATTACTGTTCAATATTGTGTATACGGTAGGAGAAAAAAATTGAAACTAAAAATATGTACTATTAACCTATACAATCTGCACCTTAGTCATCCTGATTACAAATAACACATGTAATAATATATAACGGTGTTATCAGATCTCTGGATAAGAATAAAAAGAGTAAAAAAAGTATAAAACGAGAGTTATGACTATAGAAACCGAAAGTAGGCAAAAGTTATGAAAAAATGTCCCCAGGATGATTAATGAAGCAGTAAAGGAATAAAACGGACTACGGTGACTTAGGAGACATAAAGAACTAAAGGACTTGTACAACCACATAGCTATTGGTAAACTATATAAAAAGAGCAAATCTAAGATTGTTGGGACATCTCAAAAGAATGGTCGAGAGTCTCAGATAAATTATGTTGGGATGAGGAACTGGAGTCAGAGAATGCTGAACAGGAGAAAGTGGACAACGGTGATAAGGGAGACCAGGTCTCTTCAAGAATTTTAAGGCCGTACGGTAAGTGTGGTAAGTAAACTCTTTCTGTTTAGTTGTCTTTTAAACAATTTCTAAAAACGATTGTTAACTAAATAAAAATGATACTTGTTTAAGTGAAATTTTAAACAATTCATTTAATATTAAAACATGTGCACTACAATATATCAGGGTTTCACATTAAGTGATTCTATTTCAGTGTAAATTCATTTAATATACACGAACTCTAAATTGGTTTTGTAAATTTATTTTGTATAAAACTAATCCAATAGTACATATATATATGAGATAAACGCATTATTTCCTAAATTAAATGCAAACTGTAAACCGTGCAATTATTGATTCATTGCCACCTAATCCGAGGGACGACGATATAAGCACGTAGCTAGACGTTCAGTCTTAAATATTTATTTTATTTGTTTCCCTTGAGATACAATTGTTCAGGACAGTTTTGTTTGATTATTTTGTTTGTTTATTCACCCAGTATATGAAGTATAAAGTAAGTTTGGTAAATGGATCAAAAATTGAAACCAAAATTTGGATTGTTTTTTTACGTTTCATGGTTTCAGGAAGAAAAAAAAACGAAAAAATAGTATATTTCATCACTAGGATCACAGTGAAGCTTTTCAATACAAGTTCAAGTTTCAAGCGGAAAATGTGCGAGGATCGAAAAGCTCTTTTTGTTCCAAGTGATTAACTATATTTTTTGTTTTACTGCAAATAATAGGCCTATAAGAACAAAATCTAACAACATGTTAAAACCTATTTACCTTCAAATCGATGGCAACAACTGTTTTGATTGTTTTTATAGATGCTTTACAATCGTTAATTAATTCGTATAAACGAAGTAGCAGCTGATGACCTCGACCACAACTAATATTTTTAGGTCCTAGGACTGGAAATAACAACTTTAGCATCTTAATGCATTGATTGAAAACAACTGTTTTTGAAGCAGTATGACGAAAACAAATTTTTAAATGCCGCCCGTCCGCTTTATATATATAGTTATTGTCGTTGTCTTGGTCTTTAGTATTTTAGCACGACAGTGCCCAGAAAATATACGTTTTTACCAGCTAGTATTGTTAAATTAAATAATATTTCAAATGAAAAATATACGACATAGACTGAGAGTTGAACCCAGGACCTGAAGGCTTTACGCTACAATACTCACCAACCGCCGCTATCCCTATGGAAAATTAATTTCAATGTCGTTTCTAAAGAAGTAATTAATTTGATAACTAGAAAATTTGAGCAACAAAGTAAAGTAAAGTGAGAAGTGTCCGCCTACAGGGCTGAGAGATTGACACCAGGGTAGTATTTTAGGGTCTATACGACGTCAAAAAGTAGTGATATACACAATTTATTACGAGGTTCAGAAAATCTCTGAAGCTACTAATTTAAAGACATTTATTCTATAACCTAACCTTACGTGGTATTGGGGTTTTAGCCAGGAGAGTACGTTTGTTTAAAACAGTTGTTACACCGGTTTTCTGAATCTCTTAATTGTGTCTATCAGTACCTTCTTAACGAAAGACAGGCAATAAAGGACATTTTAAGTCTGTATATATTAATAGGTCTACTCACTTTGCTCGTGTCTGAGGTTATGGTCCTGCGGACCTCGAAGCTGTACATATGTGACGAAGCCTCCACTCGTTACGCTCGTGTCAGTAAATCAGCCTTGTAACAATAATGATATCACATTTTATTCGGAAATCACGATTCGAAATTACTTTTTTCAATATTAACTTCGCTAAAGGCGTGAGAGGTGATATCTTTAAGTACTGAATTGAAATATAATATGTTCATCTAATATAGCATGCCATATTTTGAAAAAAAAAAAAAAAAAAAAAAAAAAAAAAAAAACACACACACATTAAAAATAGTTTAAAATTACAGCTATTTTGATTTTTGATTTATATTTTTTAAATTTCAATGTAGACGCACTATATGAGTTCCCCTCTAACAAGAATCTCGTTATTGTCTTAATTTTCACGCTGCAATGGAGCTTCTTTGCAGACGCCAACAACAAAAACGACGGTCGGACGTATTGTTGAAAATCACTTTTTTGCTTTCTTGAGCCCATAAAAAGTAAAAATGGGAGGTCATTTTTTTTCTATTTACCAAATTTACCCAATAATTTTTATAATCGATTTAAAAAATAGTGGCCAATCAATAACATTGCTCTCTCTCTCTCTCTCTCTCTCTCTCTCTCTCTCTCTCTCTCTCTCTCTCTCTCTCTCTCTCTCTCTCTCTCTCGGTCTCTCTCTCTTTCTCTCTCTCTCTCTCTCTCTCTCTCTCTCTCTCTCTCTCTCTCTCTCTCTCTCTCTCTCTCTCTCTCTCTCTCTCTCTCTCTCTCTCTCTCTCTCTCTCTCTCTCTCTCTCTCTCTCTCTCTCTCTCTCCGTATATATATATATATACTTCTCTTTCCATACTTCCTAATATATTCTCTCTCACTCACACACACACACACATTCTCCTTCGACTTTATTTCCTGTTTAATGGACCTTCCCACAATAGAGATGCTTTAGCTGTACGGTTGATGTTTAGATGTTTACTTAGCCCCTTAACAGTTCGTTACCCAATATTATATCAGAGTCAGCGAATTATCAATTCAATTTGCAATGACATTTTATGACACATATTCATCTGTCTAAGTTATTAGACATCCATCATATAGACTATAACATTATTCCTATTGTTAATATAAAAATCATGAGCATTGGAAAAACATGAAACAATACTAACACAATTTTAGAAAACAAATAAGTGACATCAACAACAAAGCTTAAAATATGGGGGAAAAAAATGTTTTAAATAATTTACAACTTAAATGTAGCATTTTTTTTAAAAGCTAAACGCCACCACTATAAAAATTTCAAAAGAAAATACAATTATTAAATATAAAAAAATTACAAATATAAATTAAATTTGGTGAACTAAGTAACTTAGGGATGGCATCTGCTCTGAAACAAATTCACATTTAAACTTTCGTTAATAACGCTTTAATTTATTTGGCCATTTTCTTCTGTTTATTGTTAAAATAGTTAAATTTTATCCAGACAATATCAGCACTTGTCGGGTTCTGTATTAATGTCGTCCTCTTACGATTTAACTACAGTTTTTAGTTTAAAATATTGCCGTTTTATATCAGCACTTGTCATGTAGTAAGTTTCAATACTTTACACTTTGAGATTTGAAACGGATTTTAATCTATTTTGGCTTTAGCCCAATTTAGACTTTTTTATAACTTAAAAATTGAAGTTAGCTGCAACAAAGACAAACACTAATTATGATTTTCTAAATACCGGATCTACTTACATTAATACATTTTCTTTAATTGTAAAAAGGGAGTTGGGAAAAGTTCATAGGGTATCGGTCATAAGAGATGTAATTTATCAAAATTTATTTTTATTTCCTTCAGATTTTAGTCAAATATTTACATTATGGAACCAAACCATTGTGCAAAATGGGAAGCAAACGAAAATTCAGGAGTAATTCGCCAAAAATTAAAATCAACCTCGATCCCCAATCGTTACACAAATATGTTAACAGTTTAATATTGAGACGCTTTATAGCACAAATTAAGTTGGTTTACGCTACATTAAAGTATATAAATTTCTATTCGATAATGTTCATACTTCATTTTTCTTTTAGTGACAACTATTGAGCTGACATATTTTTTATGACGATTACTTTTCATTTAATCTGTGCGATGTTTTTGCACCGTATATTTATTCATTGATAAATTCATGTTACAAATTTTAACATTCGATTTCTTATATCGTAAATTAGGGAGATGGCTAAACAGGAATTAAATCCAACATTTTTTACTTTTTTTTTGAAAATATAATAATTAATGTTTGCAAGCGTAAAGGGTATATTTTACACTTAAGTGACTACAAACGTTGATGCAATGTTTCTATACAGCTCACTAATTAGTGTATCTTCCATAATGTTTCACTAATCCCCCTCTTCCTACAATGCAACACTCAATGTGATTTACTGTGAGGGATTTTAAGTTTTCGTCTAAAATGTTTAACGTATCAAGCAAGTGAAAAGTAACAGTACAGTAAATTTATTAAAAAATGAATTAAAACCAAGGCACGTTTCCATATATTAACGGAACAATAACTCCAGGCAAACTTTCTCACTCATCTATCCTCAAAAGCACACAAAAATTATTTTAAACTTTAATAATAGGTTATTGGTTAGCAATCGTAGAGTGAAAATGAAGCATGTCTTTCAAGAAAAAATAAATAAGAGCCTTAAAACGCTATAAATATGTTCTCAGAGTAAATATTATTTCATTAAAAAGTAGTTAATATTGAAGGTTGAAAGGTTTTAGTTTTTTTTGTCGATAATTGTTGAATTATATTTTTTTCGCTTACGATTTTTAAAAAAATACCTCGATAATATTGGTAGCGTCGATATTGATATATTATATCTTCATTAACAGCCTTATTTCTGATTTTTTTTTTTTAGTGTGTCACCCCAAACATACGATGAGGAATTTTTTGAGACGTGGTGACCAAATGCGTTTTATTTATGTCATAAAAGGACTTTTCGAACTTAACGTGATAAAACTCATAAAGGAGGTTTTCCCAAGAATAGTTATTTTGAATATATTACACGACAGCCATAACCAAATTCAAAACTATAAAAAAATGAATAAAACATCCCGATATATGGACAATATACAGGCATACAAAATTTGATTGTAATCTGTCCTCGATTTTGGGCTTAAGATCACTTCACACACAACACACGCCAAGCAGGACTGACATCAATACAAAAACCACATTTTAAACTCACAGGATCTCAAAACAGATATATCTACAATAAACCCGATATTTATAGACCAATCATATACTTAGTCTATAAAGAATAACAAAATGAACTAAAGTGAATCATTATATTTGCATACGTCACAGAAATCAGTTAGTTTGAATAAACTTTAGCTGTATTTAAATCCATAACAGATATAATCAATACAACCAACAAAGACTGTGGTAAGTCTGAATACCAATGCACGTGGAATTTATCGGTTTAATGGCAGTTGTAATATTACCCTCGGTCGGATGGTGGTCTGTGGTAGAATGCTATCCATAGCACTCACTAGTTGATAGAATTGTAGGTCTAAGTGACACAACTGGTACATTTATAGAGATATCTTTATGTAATAAAAGGTTTAATATAATTATTTATATAAAAATACTTAGTATGAGTTATACGGTAACGAAGTACGTTTTCTTATATGTATAAACTTAGTTCTACTTTTCACATTTAATATGTATAAGGAATAATGTGGTATGGGTTAAAAAAACACAAGTTAGGTTTTTTGTTGAAAAATCTGGTTTTAGCTGCCCTGAGTAGAAAAATTAGTAAATTATGTCTGTCGTTTTTTTTTTTTTTTTTTTTTTTTCTTTTTTTCGTAGATACGTTATTCAAATGCAATAACTATTTTAATTATATTTCGTATATCAGGATATTTTATCTCTATCGATGGTAATTTATAAATTTTTTGATAAGACAAATATTTATCAAATTTTATGGTCGATATCTCCTGGACTTCACACGTTTTTTTCCCTTTTTTATTGAGGCTGAGGGAATTTTTTGGAATGAAAGCCAATTTCATATGATTTTTTTCTTACTTTATGATTCATACATGTGCCATTAGGAACTCCAACCTCACGATTTCTCTCATACACACAGATAGTGGTTAGGGTCGTGTCTCAGTTACAAAGTTAAACAATCACTTAAATTATTGGTAAAATAAATTAACTCCTACAATACCGTAAAATAATATTCACCACAAATTTAATAAAATATAATGTTGATTTTAAACTTATACAATATTAAACATAAAATAACACTCCCAGTAGTCCCAAGATAATGTTATGTTCGTATCGTTACGAGATTCAACCGAGATAGCGAAGATACAGATACTAGGCTTGCCTGGACCAACCCTACAAGAATAAAGTAGTGATATACACAACAGATTCAGAAAACCTGTGTAAAAAATATTTTTAACAAACTAATACTACTGAATAAGATCCCTTGATCTACCAATGCAATTAACCCTTTCCTACATGGCCCGATAAACGTTTTTTAGTATTAAATGTGTAATGACCAAAAGCTAGTATTAAATTATATCATTGGGCTCCAAATATGTAGCACGATGTCACCCAATAACTTGTTGCTATATGTAATAATTTGAAAATGGACTTTAGTTAAAATAATAAATTAAGATGAATATGGTTAATATGAATACACTTTACTTTTGAAATAAAAAAATTGTTTTGTTTTTTAAAATAAAGAAACAAATATTAAAACAGTAGACCTATAAGATATGCTTTCAAAAGAATTGACCTTGTTTCCCTTTATGTTCAGCCTTGAAATTCGTCACTGCCATTGTGTTTTGTAAAAATCAATAATTCAGAAACGAAAGAAGTTAAGTATAACACATAACGTTTCATCGTACGTGATCTAGGACACAATGTAAGAAACTGCCACTACGTTTTGCAAGAAATGTTCCTTGTTGTTAAATATTATTGTTAGAAAGAACTAATTGCGTATCATAACTGCAGTATTTAAACGTTATAGAACTTTACTGTTTTTTTGTTTAACAAGATTGACAAAACTGATTTAATTATTTTATACCCAAATATATAATAAAGTAGGCTCGTATATTAGAACGAAAATATAAAATTCTCTGTATTCTTTTAAGAAGTACGATAATTATATTTATGTTCAAAAAATGTAGTGATTATATAATTAATTTATTACTTAATATATACACACTATTAATATTTAAATAAAAAGTGTTGTAATGTATTCCTTGTGATTACAATTACCAGGTTTCTTTTGGTTAGCTATAATTTAATTGCACTTTCAACAGATAATTATTTTTATCTATTCCTTGAACTACAGAAAAAATATGTTTCTTTAAATATGTTTGTGACTTTTAAATAAATTTTTCAAATACTGTATACAGGACAAAATATATCACTAATTCATCGCTAAAACCAAATAAAAACTAATGGTCATTAAAAACGCCAGTTTGTAAGTTTTCAATGAAAAACTGAAAATGAACCATTGACAATGTTTTTTTTTTTAATACATTTAAATAAGTGGCTAAAGTTTCTACTCTTGTTCCATAAACAACTCTGAGTAAATCGAATTAGTTTTTAATGACAGCGATCAAGTTTCATTGTCCAGAACTTTAATAGTTTTTACATAAGATATTCCACTAGGGTTTTAGCCATAATAATTCACATTTATCTAAAACTTGAAAGAAATCTGTTGAACCGATTTTCAGAAATTATGTATTTTAAAAATCATATATATATATATATATATATATATATATATATATATTTTACCTTTAATCTAAGTTTTTTTGGAGAGATGGCGACCAACACGTGTTGTTTTCGTTGTTAAATGTTAATTTGATCACAATTGTTTTAGTACACCTTTATATATCGTAATTCATATGGCAGCAATCTCCAGTTTTTGAGTTAACAAAAATCGACCTTAAGGGTTATCAAATTTTGCTCAAATTCAGCATGTAAGAGCTCAAACCGAAATATGTGTTTGTCTCCAATCATGTCGATTAGTAATATTTTTCTAAAACTTTAAAATCTTGGATTTCGATGTGTCAATATATGTATTGGTGTTTTATAAAATCTGCTATACTGATTGTGATCAACATTGACTGAAATTTGTATATTAATGACAGAAATTCTTGTGAGACAAAAACATTAACAGCTGACATTAAAAGCTCAATTTCAATCAATCAAATTTTAAGGAATCGTTTACACTAATGAAAACTCTAGTACAAGATTTATGTAAGCAAATATTACGATTAAGAAATAATTCGCAAAAGAACAATTATTGGAATAATTAGTTATAAGTAATACTATTTACTTGTTTATGGTGCAAAACAAGCAATTTTAGGCTTTAATTTAAACATAACACATTTTTTATGGATGCAAGTTTTCTTTTCACATTTTGGTTGTCAACTATCGAATCGACATTTCTTATGACTAATAGTTTTGATTCTTTGTATTTGGTTTTGGTTGGGTGAGACAATTTTTGCATTTTTTTTTTTTTTGCACGATTTATTTTAAAACAAACATAACTTTAATAAATATATTTCTTCATTTATAAGAATAATTGACATTAATATTCATTACTATCATAATTTCGACGACACTAATTTCTGTGCTGATATTTTATCCAAACATTATTTTACTATTGCTGTTGCCACAGGTGATTGTATTTAGGTTCTGATAATTAATTATAAGGAAACCATTAATTAAGTTAACACACAGTAATGACCAACGGCAAGGGAATTGTAATCGGCTTAGAGTATTAATTAACTGACGCTATTAGTAATCAATGGTCTAAATGGACAACTTGAATAGCATAACCATTAATGTAATATCTACTGTGAATCCAACTAAGTCGTTTTTTAAACTAAAATAAATTAATGCTTTCAGTGATTATGATTCAGACCTAGTATGTTAAAAACAAGTGTCACTCTCAACAAGCCTAAATAGCGAGTATCATATTTAGGATCTATAATTTTAAAATTAAGCAATAATTAAACCACATGTATTCTTAACGAAAGAAGATTATATTTTACTTTTTAAATATTTTTGTCACTCAAATTAAATTAGTATGGCCCAGTTTCCATCTGGTACTCTTCAAATTTTATTTTATTTGATTTATTTTATTTTTTCAAATAGAGTGTGTTTGCCAGTTCTACCAGAAATCAAAAAGGTGTAATGTTGACGTCACAATGAAATCGCCATTAGGTCACCATAAGTTCAGTTTAGCGTCACCGTTATGTATTATGGAGTTATGTCTTCATCATCTTGTTAAAGTAACATTACTGTAGTGTTATATTGTCATCATCTTATAGTTATAGAATACAAAATAATTCAATCTCTAAAACTATATTATACATATATTCTGAAAAAAAAAGTTTGTTTTCCTTTTATAAAATAAACTACGGCTTAAGTTTTATTTGTATACGTAATACAATTGTCTACATTGGCATTTAAACATTTTAGGTTTCTTATGTTTTAGTTTGAAAATATTAATTTAAATTTTATTTTAGCCTAAATTATTTTATATTATATTGTATTATAATTTTTGTTGAATTAAGAATAAAAATTATAAATTTCACTTCTCCAAGAAAATCCACCTCAATCATTTATCATACTAATAGCGTACACTAACAAGGTAGTTTCATTTTAATTGCAACTCACTTTATATTATTCAAAAGGGAAACATCTTGAAGGTTGAAGTACTTCCTACAGCAGTTTGCACTTTAATTTAGCAATCTGAAATGTCAACACATCCAATCTTTGATAGTCCAGACTTCCTTGGGACTGTATGTACTAAGATCTCTTCACAAAATTAAACACACTGTAGTAGCCTATACTATCAGGATATTATAATTATTCTAACGGGAAACAATTATGTATTAATCAAATAAGACATATCTACTATTTAGAGTTTATATACTTCTCTCAGCAGATTGCATTTTCATTCAAGTTTATGAAAAGTGGACACAACCAATTTATAGTAAGACGTAGCAGAAGCGAGCAGCATTTATTGTTCATCAAATGAATAAACAAACTCTGGTATATACTAACAAGATAGTTGATTATTATTATTGCAAGTCGTGAACTAAGTTCAGGAGACAGAACTGGGAATTCGACACTCCCATGCTACTTTTTAATTTGTAGGACACTGTTAATTTTTGTTGTCTCGTTAAAAACATATGTCACTTTTATGTCACATAATTCTCTTCAAACTCTGTATGTGAGTAATTCTCCTTGTAGTTATATATACTCAAAAAATATGGTCATTACTACAAACTAATTCTTACTACTGTACTACTTACAGACAGAGAGAGAAAGGGTTCTTGTCCAAATCTTGAGATTCATAATTGGCCAACAATTTTGATTTTACACGATTAAAAATTATATTCCAACAGCAAACTGTATTAATAAAATAAAATTGAAAAGGAGAAGTTACCATTTACTCGTCAATCATCTGTGTCTATATAATTTCCACTTATAGTATAATATTATTCTGCTAGTATGACACCTTTCAAAGTAATAAAATACAAAACTACTAGTATTAGTAAATTATTGTAAATTAGTTATTAATAATTAAAACCTCTGACGTAATTCACAGATTTTGCTTGTTTTATTTTTGTTATATGACATGTTTTTCCCTCAATTTTTAACTTCTTGATTATCATCGCCTTATAAATTAATATAAGGAAAGACCTTAAAATACAGAATCCTAGTGGTAGCATTGCTTTAGGGTTGAAAAGAACTATAGTTGGTCATGGGAGACCAATTAAGGAAGAGAATATCTAAATAAAGTGTTCATGAAAACTGTGTTGATCCTATTAGGGTGTTGCAAAACCTTCAATACTTACTATAATCTTACGCCTAAGTGTTTAGAGCGTTAAAAATAACTGTGACATTCTAGTTATAAGGAGAAAATAATTAGTTTTATCATTCCTAACTGATCTGTTTTTGTATCTATATACACTCTGAATATCTCTTTAGAGTTGATATAATCACACAATAAAATCTAGTGCAAATAATGTACACGGTTGCTTAGTAACCATGAAACATTAATTTAATAAAACTCCAATTTTTCTTGGATGTATTCCAAACGTTGATGTAGTAAAAGTTAAATATTGCCAGCACTTTATGAAGCTCAGAGCTTGAAGATATCCAACACACACACACAGATAAATAGATTATATTCGCGGTAAAATTAAACGGTTCTATGTGAATAATATATTGTACCTCTCAGTTTTGCGATTTATATTTTATCTTTCTGAAATATTTAGAATTTTTGCAGAAAAGTGTTTAAATTAACATTTTTGAATTCTTTATGTTTAATTTTTATTATAATATGTTTTATTAAATTTACCCTTATTTAAAATATTTAATCTTCAATTAATTTTTTATTAGTATTATTTAAAATCATCCTATAACATAATTAAATACTTATTGTTTCAATTTTGAGTAATTATTGAGTGCCTTGCTATTTTATTGTATTGAATCTATTCATGAAGAACTGATATTGCTAAATTATTACAAATATTTATAAGTATTAATACCTAATTAAGTCGATAACAAGTTTACATTGCTTGTAGATAGTTTTATATACTTGCTCTTTATCTGCAAGTTTTTATTTCTATATCTTGCTTATCAAGTGTATTTATGAATTATAAGATAAGTTTGACAATAGAAAAAATAAATTCTAACTCTGTTTTTTTTGACTAACCTTAAAGTTTCATGATGATTGTTGACATTCCACCCATTCATCGTCGTTGTCGTCTGTACGTAAGTTTGATAGTGGCTGCAAAACATTAAGAGATGAAGACGAAATTTAATCTAGTGGACTATTGTGTGATCGTATTTCTATTGATGTTCATAAAAATCTAATTTTAAATTTCAAAATGGCTGTTATTTTATACAGATTGGTCATATCTCGTTTGTACATCAAATAGATAACACATTCAAATAGATAAAATGTTGCTTATATCAATTCTGCTTATAATCCTATAAACCAAAAATGTGTACAGTGATAAAAAGCAACGGCATTGTCAAACTTTTCATTTAAAATCCTTTTGGATCCTCGTACAGTCACGAGATCCAGGGGAGGACCCTTCACATAAGTACAGTCTGGATTCCCGATAGGACCTGAAAACGAGCGAAGGGTGCGGACACTTTTATATATACATTCACGATAGTCGTCAGTACCAACACTGCGTCAAGAAATTAGTGATTTACACATAGCATTGCATTGTCTGCTTGAACTACACAGTTTGATGGGACTGGGTTTATGCCTTGATGGGTATCAACAACTATGAGGGAATTTATTTTTAAATAACTTTATAAATTTCATATCATTATTCTTTTATACATCCCGAATTTCGAATGTTATACCTCTACATCCCTCAACACTTTATTTCTATTACGTACTAAACTTTAAAAAAAAATTGATTTACATCTTTCGAGCAATACATTTTATTTTGCTGGACGCTTAGCAGAAGACTTTCGTCCTTACCTTTTAACCTGTTTACACAAATGAAGTATATTTCTCCTAAACATTATATAAGTTTCTAACCAAAAATATTAAAAAATAAACATATTTAAACACACACAATTAATAAAACATTAAACTGTACAGCATTTTAATATTAAAAATAAAACACAAATATGTAATAAAATCTAAGAGTATATAATTAACATATTAGGAACCGTGAAAATTTTTAATTTATTATAATAATAACTATATTAGATCAAGGCATTATTATCACTAAAATTAAAGTTAAAACTAAAGAAATTAAAGTTTATCAGTGTGAAAATAATTAGTAAAACGAGCTAATTAGTTTAGCTAAATCATTTAATTAGTAACGAGCATAAAGAAGTAGTCTTCAATTTCATTATAAAATATAAATAGAATATATTCATTAAATGCTTACGTAAAAGTAATATATTAGTTTTTTCTAGCAGTTCATGGATACTCCACTAGATTAAACACAAAAATATGAAATAAATAAAAAATATTCGTCAATGTTTACATATCGTGTAAAAAATAAACTATAACAATGGTTTTATTGGATAAACGGATATTTGTATTTAAGAGTATTTTAAACTGTAGTAAAGAAAACATAAAATAATGTAAACTTGAAGGATGATAGTTACCAGTTGAAAGTACTGGATAACATATTGTTACATAATAAATTACCAATTCCCTAAATAGATGGAGCGTGATCAATCACCGTCAAGGATTATAGTGGGGATTGAAAACCAGATTCTGAGAACATCTGGGTCCATTTAAACTAAGTTACGTCTAAATTACATTTGGGTCACAGTTCTATCCACATACATTGTGTGTGTCATTACCCATTTCTTACTCATGAAATTCTATTTGGAACCAACACATTCCTGTTAAGTAAACGGTAATATATTTTATATCTATTACAACCGTCAAAGAATACAATTGTTTTCTTACATAAAACCATGTTTTTATTTTATATACGTACAATTATAGTTTAAATGTATTGACGTTTAGAAATAAAATTGTTACGAAAAATAATATGTGTATGTAGAAATTGTAAAACCGAAATGTAATTTCCATTCTTAAATTCAGATATGATAAATCTGTTTTCCCCAAATTTGATCATAAATTCATCAAATTCAATCCAAAAGTTTTCTTTCTAAATCAGGCTTAGAGTGTCATTTTTTCTATAACCATAGCTCCGTATATGTGAATAGGATAATTTTGACTAGGTTAGGGATAGTTATTTCTGAATTATCCCTCAGTGACTCTCCTATGGTGAATACGGGCGTGGCAAACTCGAGGGATCCCATCTGGGAATATCTTCTTCATAATTCAGTCATCCAGCATTCTTTACAACCTAACCATTTCCATCTTGGTTGTTTCATTCAGAATAGTATTCCAAGTCCACCATATAATCGTTGATGCTAATTTTTTATTCCATCCCCTAGGACAACTTCGTATAATATCTTCAGGATCTTCCACTCCTATCTCTACAATAGTTCTTCCTCTCTTTTTGTCACTATTCATGATTTCACACCATAGACGACGACCGGTCGTAAAAGAGTGTTGTTATTTTTGTAGTTCTGATCACCGATTTAGATTTGAACACATGTTGTAATGCGAAATAAGCTTCATTGCATGTTGCTATTCTTGCTTAGATTTCTTCAGTTATGGAGTTTCTCTATGTTATGCGTGAAGTTATCACCATTACACCAGACCTCTGCTTTCTTGATAACCTTAACTGTTAAGCATTGATTTTACGACTCAAGGTCTGCGCAGCCACTTGGAAGTTTTTAATTTGTTCCCTACAGTTCCCTTCTATTCCTTGCGACAAGTGCAACATCAACTGAGTTTACTGGAAACTGGTAGGTTCTATTGTACATTGTTCCTTTTTTATTGTGTTTGATTGCTTCCCGAACAGCTATTTCAAGGACAACTTTTAATACATATTTGTCATCGTCATTCCGACTTTTGATTATTTCTAAACATATAAATATGACCTACCGTAAACAATAGTCAATTTTCATTTCTGTTTAATATCGCACTACGGTCGTTTGGACTATTCCGCCATTACGAGTGCTTGTTGGGTAGTTCCCGTTGTCATTATTTAAAAATACATAAATACACGAACACACACCACATAACACTTAACACAAACTCTGTATACATTTTATTTTTATTTTCTTCGTGTAGCAGGTCCACTGTAATACGTACTTAGGTGTTTTTGATATATTTAGACAACTTTTAAAAGTAATGAAGAAAAACAATTACCTCAATCCTTATCTCATTCCCTAATGTTCTGCCAACTATTCTTCAATCATAATCACACTTCTCGTATTGTGCATGATCAATTCTAAAAATCTAATGAGTGTCAGTTATAATACAAAATCGCAGACAGATGCAGTACAGTTGATATCTATTTACTGTGTACATATATAACAGGTAAATGACTATATATATATAGTGTTCACAGGATTTTTGAATATTTGGGGGAGTGTGAAAATCTGGTCAATCGTAGATCGGTCCTGTCTTGGTATTACCCGACTATTTACTCTACTACTAGCTTTACCTTGCTCGATGTATCCATCGTAGGATTTTATAGAGAACATTCAAAAGCGAATTATCTTCGTAGTCTCGGCATGCAAATTTATGATATTCCTAATGTATTGGACACACGATTCCATAAGATTCCATAAAACCCATTAGACGTAATCGCTGTATTAGAAACTTCCTCGATCAGCCGGTAATTGATACAAATAAAAATAACGAATAAATTGATTGGAAACCAATAAAAATTGGAAAAAATAAATAAAATAACACACAACACACAACACTTAACAGGATGAAGATATTAATTTTACCTTCATATACTAGCTCAATACTCCGAAAATAATCATTATTTAAAACGTCACAAAAATATTGTAGGAAATAAATAGGCCTACATTGGAAAATATTATCTGACAGTCTGGCTAATGGAGTGATGAAATTACAAATGCCAACACTAATTGCATATGAAAAAACTTCATTTAAATTTCATTTACTTTCTACAGAATAGATTTTTTTTTTTTTTGAAAACATTTCAAAAAGAGTTTCACGTACTGTAAACTATCGAGTTTTATTTATCCAGTATAGAAAATATATATTTTACTTTCGTCAATCGTGAAAAATTTCTACCTCCTTTTTTCGACACATTTTTCAGGGTCCTAGAAAACCGAAAACATTTCCGTATGCCGTCTGTCCTTCAATAATACTGACACTAGCAGAGCGATTGGAGACGGTTTGCTATATATATTTACACAGACATTTCGGACGTCAAGAAATCAGTGACGTCCATAATTTGGCGGTTCAAATATCCTGTGTATCACATGATTTAAACAAACGTACCCCATTTAATATGACTCCTTCAAATGCCAATACAATTTAATATTTCCTACATTCCCGAAATAAAAACAAGTTTTAAGCTTTACATTTTTGGGTCTGCTTTTATTACATTATGTTACCAAACTATACATTCGTAAACGAACATAAAACAATGCAGAAGTAAGTCAAGTTGAAATGTAGATTGCCTTATTTGTCCACTCCTAAATTGGAAACATTTCAAATGACCGAGCAGTAAATGTCAATTTTTGAACTTTTGCCATTTCATTTTTAGAGCGCTGTGAAAGAACTTTCTATTGTTTATAAATGTACAGTAAAATTGTTTGTTAGATTTCATTTCCTTCAATATTACCTTGAGATAATATTTTACGTTACTAATTTCTATTTATTTTCACCTTACTTCTAGACTTCTACGGTATGTCCTGGATTATTTATTCGGTGTATAACACATGATTACATTAGTTGATCCACATTTTCAGAACATTGGGTATTATTTTAAATATACAAATGATGGAATATGTTATAATAATCTATGTCGAACATATAATCTGTCAATCGTTATTCAATAAGTTTTTTAATGTGACAAATAAACAAGGATACCCAAGTTTTTACTTAGAGTTAAATTAACATATATATGTAATAACTGTTTGGTTAATGGTGTAATTATATTACATAATAAAAAGTAAATTCGGAAGGAAAACTTTATATATAATTACAATTGATTTGGTAAAATAGATTATCAAATTAACACGTAATATTGAGTAAATTCTTCTGCCATAACTAGCGTTGTCGTAACGTCAGAGACACATTTCGGATTAACTACATTTTCAAAAGATGACATAAAATGCGTTTTCTTGTAACCTAAGGTACCTCATGTCTTTGTTACGTATGGCTCCGCCCACTTCAGAAAATGGTGAGATTGGGCGGAATATGTAGGTAGTGGAGAGGGGAGGTTCCTTAGGTTATGTAAGATCTTTTGAGGGACTAACTAGTATGTAATAGCTTTTGAAAATGTAGTTAATCCACAAAGCATCAGCAGAAGTTTTGACAATACTGGAAAGGCAGAAATTTGTATTATCACAATGTTTCAAGAATTAATCTAAAAACTTATAATATCCTACTATGTATTTTGAATTAAATCTAGCTTCAATCTATTAAAAATTTAGCGTCAGATAAACAAATAAAACAACCAACTGCTTCTTATTTCATTGAATGTTTTTATTAACCAACGAGACGTGTATAACAATATAGAAGGCAAAATAATGGATATTCTCCTTGCATCCACTCTTTCTAATTGGAAACATTTCAAATGTCCAGTCAGTTAATGTCACATTGTGATCTTTTTACAAATAACACTAATATTTAGAGCATGGAAATTTCTGATGGTTTATAACTTAAAATTGTGTTGTAGTATTTTTATTCTAATGTCTTGCTATGGGATACCTTTTTAGTTATTATTTGGGTTCTATCTGCGTGCAAATATAAAAGTAAAAAAAATATCACGATTTATTTCTTATGAAACACTTCATATTGAAATGAAAATTTGAACAGTCATAGTTACGTAGGAAATTGGAACTATAACATTCACAATGTAGGTGCAAAAAATATATTTATTAGCACGGCGACCAAAAGTTGCCTGGAAAGATTCCAAATGTTTGTGTACTGAAAGGTAAATATTGACATTTTGCCAGTTTTATGAATGACACATAGGTTTATTAAGACATTAAACTATATCAACATAGAGTGTTTAGAAAAATATTTTTATTAATATTAGACTTTGCATTGTGTAAAATGATTGATGCAAAACAAGTTTATTCCATTAAATACTTTAAAATGGAATTAAAAACAAAATGGAATTATATTACCTTTAGAATATTTAAATGAAATGTTAATTGCAAAATTGTGTAAAATCATTGAACAAAATATTTCCTGCCAAAAAATAAAAACTTTCCAAAACTAATTGCCACCAAAACAATCAGTTCTAAGTCGTCAATCAAAGTACAAATATAATCTATGGGCACCATCTTTAAACAAAATGTGTATATTTACTTAAAGATCTAAACTCGTCTTCAGGGTAAATTGCATTAGATTAAAATTGAGCTATTGGACAGAGGTCAATGATATTATTATTTTTTTTGATATTTTATAATTATTCCTGGACCGTAATTATTTAATTTATACACAGGATTGAGTTAATAATCTTCATATTTCACCAAAAGTTCAATTACATCGGTTTAGCCGTTTGTGATCAAATTAAGTTTGTAATAACAGTGTCTCTGAGACTAATTTTACTGAAAGTATACAGAATACATTTAATTCTATGAAAGATGTCTACTGCTCTATGAAAATATGTCAACACCTTTAAAGCAGTGTATACATCAGCACATAATACTGATCACACCATACACCACCTTTTTGGGTTCAGGAGTCCTAAAAATGCAAAAACCCAAGAGCTTGAATAAACCCAAAGGTTTTGTTGATTAATCAGCAAAAAGTCGACTTCGCGTTTTAGGCTCAAAATAATATACACTCTACAAACTTTTAGATACATAAAATAAAAACACAAAGAAATTAACTTCGTAAGAATGTACTACTATATACATAATAAATACAACTTGACATCAAAAGATGTAATAGTATATATATATATATATATATATATATATATATATATATATATATATATATATATATATATATTGCGAAGACAGTGATAAATATTTTAAAACTTGATTTTATGTCGGTTATTAGCCAAAATATAAAAGTTACAATCATTACATTTTAAAGTTTTAATCTGTGCTAAATAAGAAAGATTTATTTTATTTGAAAACAGGTTTATTTTAAATAGAACAAGATTATCCTGACATATCAAGTTTATATCAGCAGATCTCATAAATATAGACCCCTACTTCTCCACACAGACACACAGTTTTGTGGATATAATGTTAGTTCTGTTACGCTGTATATCAAATTGCTCACAGAGGTATTTATTTAATACATTTGAGCTTTTATCTACTTAGAAATATATTGCAACATATTTCATACGGATTGTCAGCAATAAAACTCAATGTTATAATATTATAATTTGTGACTGGGTTGTAAAAACTGAATTGTCTGTAAAACTTACGGTGGAATATAAATCACTTCCATAAAATTCAAATTTGTCCTAAATCTAACAACGAATATAGATTTTCTTACTATGGACTAAAAATAATATTAAATATAAATGAAAGTACATAATAACCGACGGCTTTAGTATGTATGGTTTCAAATAAACGTGCAAATCAATGTTTTTAGCTTTCGAAATATTTAAATTTATTAGACACATTATTGTAGTCAAATATAGTACGCGAAGCAATTATTAAGCTACATGTTTCGAAGGCTAGCTAAAACACTTTATAACTGTCCATATATCAGCAATATATAAAACTTAAAACACTGAAAATATATGCTAAGTTAATCTGACCAGTAAACATGCGACCACAGTACTGGGGAAAAAGTTTTAAATAAAATTATATTTTCATGACAAGTGCGATTCTCACCCGAAAGACATATTTTCATTTTTTTTTTTTTTTTTTTTTTTAATATTACATGTTGCTGACATGTAGAGAGTTACAAATTGTTTTTAGCTAGCCTGAAGATGTTGCCAGTGGCAGCGAAACTAGTAGCTTATTGCTTCAAGTACTACATTTGACTATAACAAATTCTGTAATTAATATACGATAAGTAAAACAATTTATTGAATCGCACATGGCGTTAAATTTATCTGCATTTTCGTACAATACTAAAATAAAAATGTACAAACATTCAATATAAATTTTACGTAAGATTTTATGATGTAGCTATTTAATAAATAATGCAAAACTTTCTCACTGACCCTTCACAAAAACAATTAAAAACTAATCGTCACCAAAACTGTCATTACAGTAGTTGTCAGGCAAAACATGAAAATAAACCATGGGTGCCGATTTTGAAAATGTACTCATATATTTCAATAGGAACCAAACCAAATTAGCCACATGAGTGTACATCGTAATTGATTAAATCGTATTCAAGTTATTTTAAAATTAACCTATAATAAACCACAATTTTTTCTAAATTGAGATGATTATATTTTTTTAGTTTTAATATGTTAAGGCCTTAAAATAAATTAGTAAGTTAGACCGAGTACCCACATTCATTCTGGTATTACATTAAAAAAAATATTTTATTGAGTAGAGTGCGTTTTTCAGTCTAACCAGGAATTAGATTGACGTAAATTTGACGTGACAATGATACCACCATGAGGTAACAATAACGTCAGGTTATCGTCACTGAGATGATATGACGTCATCTTGGATTCTTCATGTAATTTTAACATCACGATAACTTCATCTCGATATTATATTATCGTTAGAGAATATCTTTATCAGCATACTTTTTTTTCATAAAATGCACACCCTTATTTCTTTGTAATAGATAAAATACAAAATAAAATAATAATATTATGTTGTTGAAAACTTCTCCTGGTCTTACATTAAAGTTTAGTGAATTGTTTTAAAATTTGACATACCTTTTAGAACATTTAGAATATGACAATGAAGTTACTTTCCATATTCATAATTTATTTTTTATACATCCACCCTTTTAAAATCATGTATCACAAAGCTCGTTATTATATAAATGTTTGAGTTATTAAAATATTTTATTTAGAAATTTGCCATTATTTGTGTATACAAAACAACAGTCACGCCTGAGGATCTTGGAGACCTGTCCAATTGTTGGGAAGATATTGATCTAAAAAAGTTTTGACCATATTAGTATAACGTGAAGGAGATTTATCCTGTGAAAAATTCCGACATCTCTGACTGAGTAAGATGAGGAACTACTTTATCAGTTAATATTGATGTGCATCTTTCTCCAATCATTTTCTGATAGGATACGTCATGCGATAAAATACCATACTTGGAAACGGAAGCCCAAACAGTTATATGCTTTGATTTCAAGCCCTATTCGTGTAAAATTAGTGGATTTTTTGTGATATAATAATTATAATTAGGTCTGTTTACAGTTCCTGTTCGGTAAAATGAAGCTTCAACTGAGCATACAATTCCTTCACAACACTCCCTATCCTAATCAAGCTTTTCAATTATTTTCGAACACAATTCCACTCGTATGTCTGCGACATCTTCCAGCAGTCCGTTAACTAAATCTGTTTTATGCAATTTTATTTCGATTTTCTTAGGATACCTTTGAACTGACGACTTTAGTATCCCAGCAGTGGATGCAACATTCTAAGTAATTAGTCCTCTTGGAGATTTCATTAAAGAAGAACATGCAAGCTCTACATTTTCAGTGTTAGAAAATCTATGATATTTTTTTGAAACTGATCAAGTTTCTAGTAGAATAGTTTTCAATTTATGAATTTATGATTGACAATAGAAATCGAAACTTGATGTTATGTGATACACATAACTATGTAACATAGCTGTAGTGTCAAATGTGTAGAGAGTTTCATATGCCCAGTATATTAATTCAAAAATAGCGACCTCTTCGTCTTACACAAGTTATTTAGTAATGTAGTAAAATATAAGCTCTTGGTTCCGTCATGTGACTTCTTTTATTTAAGTTTAGATACGTTTCGTGGTTGGAACACCATCTTCAGTAGTTTACTAGTTAAAACATCAAACCAAACACAATTATCACAAAAAGATACACATATATCTAATTAGACGAATCGAAGTTTTAACGTACTATTCTATGTCGCAAGAATCACTGGCTACTGTATTGAGCCTTATGTTATACATTTTATTTCAGCTTTATCTATGTTGTTTACAAATTATTAATTACATTAATTTTTAACATTGTCACGGGTAAAAATATAATTAGATTTATAGTTAATTTATTTGGAGATATGTCGTTTAAACAATGTTAACGGTCCTTGTCATGGTACATACATAGCACCATCATACAATGAAACACATACGTATATATTAATTGTTTGTACACGTGTAAATGTCTCGCTTTTACAGTATCTCGTACATACATGAATTTCACATCATGCGATATCAGTTCTAAATTGAAATATGACAAAAACTTCATTATTTGTCATCATAAAAAGTGGGGTTCGTACCGTTATATTTAGATTTCGAGTCTTAATTTTTTTCTGCAAATTTCCGTGTGTTGAATAACACACGTTAAAAGAACAAAATACTGTTTAAAATAGATGCCAATTTATTCAAATTATATTTTTTCTTCTTTTTTTTTTAAGCTCTGGACAGTCACAAAAAGCATGGAGACTAAAAATATTTGAAACTTAAACTATAATATAAATCACTACATATTTTTAACAATAATGTAAATACATAGTTTAACAACAACCATTATTAAAAATCTAAATACTTCAAATTACATCAAACACACAAATTTTTACGTAAATGTAGTTTGTATCAGACCCTAATAAATCATACAGTCAAAGGATTAAAGATGAAATAAATGTTAAAGTCCTTTGTTAAGAGAAAAATTCCCAGCAGGAGTACTTGAGATATGTAAGAGGTACTGGAAACTCCTTGTGTCGTTAGAAATGTGCTGAGGTAAATTTCTAGTCATCTTATTACGAAGCTCTCATTTGCACTTCAATGGAGTTTAGAGTATACGTTTAACAAACTGAATGAAGTAGATAAGACACTTCATCACCAAAATGATAAAAATTTTGAATAAAGATTCAGATTTGAATTATTTCACTCATTGTTAGATCTCTAAAATAGATAAATTAAACCAAATCTGACTCCTGGGTTTCCTCTAATAAAAGAAGTTGATGTGCGTTATCGCATTACGTACCAGCTCCTCATACAAATGGGTTGTTGCTTAATGTAATTACGGTTTAATATTATTTTATGTTAGCGGATGATAACACAATTTAAATTTATAAAATTAGTTATAACAAACGTAAGCCTATTTGTTATGGAAATGATTTATATCACACTTGCAGAGATAATTTTAGAGACATTTCCGTGTTTACAACACAACGTAATTACAGTTTAATATTATTTTAATTTAAGCGGATGTTAATACGATTTAAATTTATAAAAAGAGTTACAATAAATTTAGTTGTTATGGAATGATTTATATCCTACCGGGAGAAGTTATTTTACAAGCATTTCCGTTCTTACAACAAACGTAATTTCAGTTTAATATTATTTTAATTTAAGCGGATGTTAATACAATCTAAATTTATAAAAAGAGTTACAATAAATTTAGTTGTTATGGAATGATTTATATCCTACCGGGAGAAGTTATTTTACAAGCATTTCCGTTCTTACAACAAACGTAATTTCAGTTTAATATTATTTTAATTTAAGCGGATGTTAATACAATCTAAATTTATAAAAAGAGTTACAATAAATTTAGTTGTTATGGAATGATTTATATCCTACCGGGAGAAGTTATTTTACAAGCATTTCCGTTCTTACAACAAACGTAATTACAGTTTAATATTATTTTAATTTAAGCGGATGTTAATACAATCTAAATTTATAAAAAGAGTTACAATAAATTTAGTTGTTATGGAATGATTTATATCCTACCGGGAGAAGTTATTTTACAAGCATTTCCGTTCTTACAACAAACGTAATTTCAGTTTAATATTATTTTAATTTAAGCGGATGTTAATACGATTTAAATTTATAAAAAGAGTTACAATAAATTTAGTTGTTATGGAATGATTTATATCCTACCGGGAGAAGTTATTTTACAAGAATTTCCGTTCTTACAACACAACGTAATTTCAGTTTAATATTATTTTAATTTAAGCGGATGTTAATACGATTTAAATTTATAAAAAGAGTTACAATAAATTTAGTTGTTATGGAATGATTTATATCCTACCGGGAGAAGTTATTTTACAAGCATTTCCGTTCTTACAACAAACGTAATTTCAGTTTAATATTATTTTAATTTAAGCGGATGTTAATACAATCTAAATTTATAAAAAGAGTTACAATAAATTTAGTTGTTATGGAATGATTTATATCCTACCGGGAGAAGTTATTTTACAAGCATTTCCGTTCTTACAACAAACGTAATTTCAGTTTAATATTATTTTAATTTAAGCGGATGTTAATACAATCTAAATTTATAAAAAGAGTTACAATAAATTTAGTTGTTATGGAATGATTTATATCCTACCGGGAGAAGTTATTTTACAAGCATTTCCGTTCTTACAACAAACGTAATTACAGTTTAATATTATTTTAATTTAAGCGGATGTTAATACAATCTAAATTTATAAAAAGAGTTACAATAAATTTAGTTGTTATGGAATGATTTATATCCTACCGGGAGAAGTTATTTTACAAGCATTTCCGTTCTTACAACAAACGTAATTTCAGTTTAATATTATTTTAATTTAAGCGGATGTTAATACGATTTAAATTTATAAAAAGAGTTACAATAAATTTAGTTGTTATGGAATGATTTATATCCTACCGGGAGAAGTTATTTTACAAGAATTTCCGTTCTTACAACACAACGTAATTTCAGTTTAATATTATTTTAATTTAAGCGGATGTTAATACGATTTAAATTTATAAAAAGAGTTACAATAAATTTAGTTGTTATGGAATGATTTATATCCTACCGGGAGAAGTTATTTTACAAGCATTTCCGTTCTTACAACACAACGTAATTTCAGTTTAATATTATTTTAATTTAAGCGGATGTTAATACAATCTAAATTTATAAAAAGAGTTACAATAAATTTAGTTGTTATGGAATGATTTATATCCTACCGGGAGAAGTTATTTTACAAGCATTTCCGTTCTTACAACAAACGTAATTTCAGTTTAATATTATTTTAATTTAAGCGGATGTTAATACAATCTAAATTTATAAAAAGAGTTACAATAAATTTAGTTGTTATGGAATGATTTATATCCTACCGGGAGAAGTTATTTTACAAGCATTTCCGTTCTTACAACAAACGTAATTTCAGTTTAATATTATTTTAATTTAAGCGGATGTTAATACAATCTAAATTTATAAAAAGAGTTACAATAAATTTAGTTGTTATGGAATGATTTATATCCTACCGGGAGAAGTTATTTTACAAGCATTTCCGTTCTTACAACAAACGTAATTTCAGTTTAATATTATTTTAATTTAAGCGGATGTTAATACGATTTAAATTTATAAAAAGAGTTACAATAAATTTAGTTGTTATGGAATGATTTATATCCTACCGGGAGAAGTTATTTTACAAGCATTTCCGTTCTTACAACACAACGTAATTTCAGTTTAATATTATTTTAATTTAAGCGGATGTTAATACGATTTAAATTTATAAAAAGAGTTACAATAAATTTAGTTGTTATGGAATGATTTATATCCTACCGGGAGAAGTTATTTTACAAGCATTTCCGTTCTTACAACAAACGTAATTTCAGTTTAATATTATTTTAATTTAAGCGGATGTTAATACAATCTAAATTTATAAAAAGAGTTACAATAAATTTAGTTGTTATGGAATGATTTATATCCTACCGGGAGAAGTTATTTTACAAGCATTTCCGTTCTTACAACAAACGTAATTTCAGTTTAATATTATTTTAATTTAAGCGGATGTTAATACGATTTAAATTTATAAAAAGAGTTACAATAAATTTAGTTGTTATGGAATGATTTATATCCTACCGGGAGAAGTTATTTTACAAGCATTTCCGTTCTTACAACAAACGTAATTTCAGTTTAATATTATTTTAATTTAAGCGGATGTTAATACGATTTAAATTTATAAAAAGAGTTACAATAAATTTAGTTATTATGGAATGATTTATATCCTACCGGGAGAAGTTATTTTACAAGCATTTCCGTTCTTACAACACAACGTAATTTCAGTTTAATATTATTTTAATTTAAGCGGATGTTAATACAATCTAAATTTATAAAAAGAGTTACAATAAATTTAGTTGTTATGGAATGATTTATATCCTACCGGGAGAAGTTATTTTACAAGCATTTCCGTTCTTACAACACAACGTAATTTCAGTTTAATATTATTTTAATTTAAGCGGATGTTAATACGATTTAAATTTATAAAAAGAGTTACAATAAATTTAGTTGTTATGGAATGATTTATATCCTACCGGGAGAAGTTATTTTACAAGCATTTCCGTTCTTACAACACAACGTAATTTCAGTTTAATATTATTTTAATTTAAGCGGATGTTAATACGATTTAAATTTATAAAAAGAGTTACAATAAATTTAGTTATTATGGAATGATTTATATCCTACCGGGAGAAGTTATTTTACAAGCATTTCCGTTCTTACAACAAACGTAATTTCAGTTTAATATTATTTTAATTTAAGCGGATGATAATACAATCTAAATTTATAAAAATAGTTACAATAAATTTAGTTGTTATGGAATGATTTATATCCTACCGGGAGAAGTTATTTTACAAGCATTTCCGTTCTTACAACACAACGTAATTTCAGTTTAATATTATTTTAATTTAAGCGGATGTTAATACGATTTAAATTTATAAAAAGAGTTACAATAAATTTAGTTGTTATGGAATGATTTATATCCTACCGGGAGAAGTTATTTTACAAGCATTTCCGTTCTTACAACAAACGTAATTTCAGTTTAATATTATTTTAATTTAAGCGGATGTTAATACAATCTAAATTTATAAAAAGAGTTACAATAAATTTAGTTGTTATGGAATGATTTATATCCTACCGGGAGAAGTTATTTTACAAGCATTTCCGTTCTTACAACAAACGTAATTTCAGTTTAATATTATTTTAATTTAAGCGGATGTTAATACGATTTAAATTTATAAAAAGAGTTACAATAAATTTAGTTGTTATGGAATGATTTATATCTCACCGGGGGAAGTGTTTTTACAAGCATTTCCGTTCTTACAACACAACGTAATTTCAGTTTAATATTATTTTAGTTTAAACGGATGTTAATACAATCTAAATTTATAAAATTAAATACAATAAATTTACCTTTTATGGAAATGACTTATATGACAAGGGGAGAAGTTATTTTAGAAGCATTTTTTCTTTTTACACCGCCGCTACAAAGTTCAACTTATAATCTCGTACTATTTAAGTTTTATTTCCAACAATCTGTATCAAAAATGTCGCAACATATCTGCAAGAATATTAAAGTTTAAATGTATTAAATAAATACCTCTGTGGGCAATTTGTTTTACCGCGTAACGGAAGTCGCATTATATTTATATAACTGTGTGTCTGTGTGGGCAATTACAGCCCAATATTTATGACTTTAGCAGTGATAAACTTGGTGGTTCAGGATAAACTTAGACAAACTTAAACTACAGACAAAATAAATAGGTATGTATAACCATGTACCACAGATATAAATTTTAAAATATAACGTTTAAAGTAGAAGGATAATTGCAACTTTCATATTTGCTTATGATCGCCAAAAAATCAAACATTAAAATGTGATATATGGTTTTCTAATACATATTTTACCGGAAATCTATGAATACTTTAGAATCTCTAGACATTTTATCAATAGCCTAAGCATTTTTAGAATTAATTTTGTTCAGTTTTTGATTTTGATGATTTGTGAGTGACAAATTTCGGTCAATGTTTTTCCAATATTTATTAAATAATATTTTAATTCAATATTCCAAAAAATTTATATGTATTTAGATTTAAAATTATTTAATGAAATAAACTATTCCTTCACCAATCATCGTACACTTTTGTAATTCTAAACTGTATGTTAATATAAACATATCAGGAAATAATTTAGCTGTGTTTTGATATTAATTACATTTAAACATAACTATATTTTATTCTTTTAAGAAACCTTTGTGTCGTTCATAAAACTGGAGAATGTTCAATATTACCTTAAAGTTAACAGATATTTGGAATTTTGCAGACAACTTTTTGTCGCCGAGTTTATTGATATAGTGGACCTTTATTGTGAATATTATAGTTCTGACTTTCTACGAGTGTTAACATTTGAATTTTAATATGAAATATCTCTTAAGAAATAAACGATAATTATAGTATTGTATATTCTATATTTATCATGGGTTTGTGTCATTTATCTTAATATTTTGTAAAAAATTGCATAGGTATCTATAGAGTAAACTATTATGTTTTATAATAGAATGTTGTAATTTTTTTTGTTAACTTACGAATACGTTTAGTTAGATCCTGAGAAGGTATACTGAAGCAAATTTGAATCAATGTCATAATAACAGATTTTCTGAAAATAATAATGAATTTTTTTTTCTAGTAACCTCCAAATACTGAGTTATCAAGAATATTTTGAAAACGTTCCTATATATGCTACATATCTAATTTGATTAAAATAAGTCCATACATTTAAACTGCAGAGCACTTCACTTACGATTAATTACAGATATCATTCCAAAAACAACATTTATGGACTCAGTGGATCTCTAAACAGATATATGTGACAAAAAACTAGCCTCCCAATGTTTTAGCTATCCAAAACACATCACTGTGTGTGTGAGAGAGAGAGAGAGGATAGCAAATATACACAATTAATAAATATGTACAATAATAATTATTATAATAAGGGATGAAAGTTTAATGTTTATTTTATTTCACTCTATTACAAAAAAACTCCTGGATTTTAAATTAACAAATGCGAGTTTATTTAAAAATAAATAACTTAATAATTAAAATTACAAGAACTGAAAGAACTTTGAAGTGGATAATTTAAAATTTTAGAAGATCTGACTATATTCACTTTTATTTCGATGAAACTACAAAGCACATTTCATAGACAATAACGTGTTACTATACTATAATTGATTCTTAAACAGAACAAAAACAAAACTGTTCCTTTTTTGTTATACAAAATAAATGTATAAATAATTTTAAATATATATATTTTTAGTAAGAGTCGTAAATAAAAGAACAGACAACAATAGCATTTTTAACCTACGTTAATATCCTTAACTATCTACCATTTTCTGAATCACACATCAGAGGTTCACATAATATAAGGAGTACGAGCTTGGCTATAACGAGGGATCCTTGCTGCATCTACACTTTTCTTCATGGAGTCTTGGATTTGATCCCTTTCTCAAATCTTTTCTCTTGGTCTCTCTTAACCAAATTTGCTCTCTCCAGACCATGACAATATTGCAGTAGTAGATAGCTAGGTTTTCCTATTTTATAGCCTACTTTTTATTATTGGGCGTTTAGTCTTTAAACTACAAGTCAAAAAGATGTATTTTGTATTTGATGTTTCATTTATCTTACTTTCAAAACATTTAATAAGTAATTTAAATAAAATAAGAATGACTTATTAGATCGATCAATCATGACAAAATATGTTTAATTTGTATTTATACAGACATAATAAGCTAAAATAAATTCTTCTGTTTTTGAATTCGGTTTAAAAAAAATTGGATAACGATAGAAAATTAATTTGTTATTGTTATATTTTAATCGGATATTTAATACCATTTGTGTATTTAAATAAATATTCAACGTTTCGTGATAATGCACCAATTCACTTTATCGTGTGATAAACCCAGTAGTTTAGAACTGTGTTACTGACTAAGAATGGGACCCTAGGTGAGATTTTATAATGAAAATACTTTACACAATTTATAGTTATGTCCAGTTAGAAATTTCCATGCTCGAAATCTGAAAGTCATTTGTTAAAAGTTCACAATGTGACATTAACTGCCTGGACATTTGAAATGTTTCCAATTTCGGAGAGTGGACAAATATAAAATTTCCATTTTACTGCCTTTTGCATTGTTATAGTATGTGCGTCTCGTTGGGTAATAAAAACTTTTAACGAAATAAGAGTTTTGTAGGTTGTTTTGCTGGTGATCGGATTATTCATTTTTACTAGATTCTAGCTCAATTCTAATCAAAACACATAGTCAGTTAATTTTTGTTCGTCTGTATACTCCTTTGTAATAAAAAAAATAGATGATGATTGTTTAATTCTTGAAACTTTAAATTTATTATGATATGCATGTCTGCTAGAACATACATAATTGGACTACTTATATCTGTAAAACTTATATTACCTTAACTTATGGAGAACCTTTGCGGATTAATTTCATTCTAAAAAAACTATTACAGACGGCTTCATCCCTTAGAGAAATTTTTTAATATTAAACTTAGAAATCTCCCTACTACACTACCTATAGATTTCCATTCTATCCAATAAAAGTTAGTGGCGCCATTACCTAGCGAATAGGATAGGATATTTCAAACAACTTTTTTAAGGAACGAAGCTGTCCTTAAAGCTTTTGACTTAATGTATATAAATCAGCTGAAGTTAAGTAAATTTGTTAAGCTACTGTGCACAAAGTATTTGTAAATCACACGAAAGTGCTTCCTTCCCAATTTACTGTTTAATGTGTTATATAATTAATCCATTAGCCAAACATTTATTTCTTATTTTTCATTTTATAAGGACACTAAATAATTAATTTTTTTTTGTTTATTAGTGACCTATTTTAGAAGTTATTCAATAAAGATGGACTGTTTATGTGTGCCATAATTTAGTCTAATAGTTGTCATAATTTCTATATATAAAATAATAACCAACCTTACGAGATTCTGGATCATCCATTGTAATCATGTGATCATTCTAGAACAAATAAACCAGAACATAGCTCAATAGCCCATAACTAAAGTCACATAAATAGAAATATTATTACAAAATAAATATTAAGAAAATAAATGAGAAAAACATATTTACTGAACATTTCAAACAAAAGACGTTCCCTCAACGCAACTCTGACGATTATTTGACAAAAGTTCAAAATCTGACATTTACTGCTGGGTCATTTCAAATGTTTCTAATTAATTTAGGAGTGTACAAATGAGGGATTTCACATTACAACTTTAGTGACGTCAGCATTGTTTTATTTACGTTTTCGAAAGTCTCGTTAATACAATGTAATACAACCAGACCTTTAATGTAAAGCTTAAAGTAGGCTATTGTGGCCATGGAGGAAATATTTTTATTGGCAGATCAAGGAGTCTTCTCCAATAGGGTAAGTTTGTTTAAAAATAAATTGTTACACAGGGATTCTGTATCTCGTATGTAAAAGTTTGTATTGCTAGATCTAAAGTATTATCCAATAGGGTAAGTTGGTTTAAATAATTTGTTACACAGGGATTCTGAACCTCGTAAGCATATGTTTTTATTCCTAGATCAGAAGTCTTATCCAATAGTATAAGTTTGTTTAAATAAATTGTTACACAGGGATTCTGAAAGCAATAGGTAAAAGTTTGTATTGCTAGATCAAGAACTATTCACTATTACGTAGCATACACGATCGATTTTGCTTACGTAAAATAAAAATAAATTTTGGATTCATATTGAAAGAATGCAAATGGCTGTCAAGACCATTAGTCTTTAAATCAATTCTGAAAAAAACTAAAGTAATAGGTCATCAAGGCAGCTTTGGTCCAAAACTAATGGATGTGCCCCAGTACATCCATTAACTGGTGAAAAGGTGTAAAACTGGTGAAAAGGTTGTTGTAAAGGGCGTTCAATTATAACGTACAGAAACTCCACGCCTGGAGAAATCGAAGCAAGAATAACGGAAGGAAATCAATCTTAATTTGAACTACAGAATGTGTTTTAATCTGACTCAACTGATAAGGATCATAAAAGTAAGATTATGTAAAACCATATTACATCCTGTCAGTCATCTATGGGATGGAAGCCTGGACATTGACAAAATAGAAAGAACTAATGTAAATATGGGAGAAGATGAAAGATATAAGGAGCTGCTAAGAGGCTTCGAAATGCAAAAAAGAAAAAATCAATGAGGTTTAACAGTTATGTGGTGATAATGAGATAGTATTTGAAAAAAAAAATTAAGACTAAGGTATCCAGTCTAATTTACAAAGGATGCTAGAAGGAACAATAGTAAATCAGATACACCGAAGAAGAAGGCCCAAAAGGAAAACCTAGAAAAGAGTGTCTGAAAAACCTTCATGAACACTTGGGAGAATGCTTTTCCTGAGATGGAGGGAAGAGGCAGAAGATAGAAGAGATTGGAGGCGAGTGCTGGAATGGCCATGATTCATACAGGGATTCTATAGCCGAAAATGCATATTGTATTTTACGTTTTCCTTTATTTATTAGTTTTTCTATTTTGCTTTATTTTAATTTTTAGTCCCTTAAATATCATTTTAATTAAAGACCAACAGAAATTGTTAAACAACTTTACAACAGTTACATAAATATTAATCTTGTTAATGAAACAAAGTAACAATTAAACGATGAAATAAGGATATTTCATAATTGAATAATTGAATTATATAACATAATTGATAAATATATTGTTTTTATTATTGTTAGAAACTTCTAGGTCCTCATCATCGCCTTAAAAAAAAAAGAATAGAATATACGATAAGATGCCAAAGCCCACGAATACTCTAATAGCACCTGCAATAAGAATATTTTGAATTGGTCAAGTAAGACAAGATAGGAAATATTAAAAAGAGTTATCTTCATAAGAGAGGTGTAAATCCAGATAGAATCCCTAGGGATTACAACTCCCGTATTCACTATAGGAGACCTCTTCGTAGACTACATTATTTAAATCACTCATAAGGAGAAGGATTGACAGTTAGAAAAACTGACAATATAATCCCTAGTTAGTTGATGAAAACTTTTAAATGGAATTTGATGATTTTTCGCTCGAATTTGGGAAAAAAACATACTATCAACTTGCAGGTACTGTGGTGAAGAGGTGGAACGCATAGAACACATTTTCATGGAGTGCCCGGCTTTATGCCTAAAGAGACATACATTTCTAGAATTTATCTTCATTTCGGAAGAAGAATTAATAAACTTCCCGACCAGGGGTTTGATCAATTTTGTCAATCTCTCCTGAGTCCAACAAGAGGGGGGCACAAAAGATCTAATTAGGTGGCAGTGGAGGAGGTTTTTTTTTTTTTTTAAACACTCTCCCCAGTCTTAATAATAATACTATCAACTGGGAATACGAATATGTAAATTAGATTACAATTTTATAATTTCTATATATGAATGTCTCTTTTCTCGACAGTTTAAAATATTTTTAAACGTTAACAAAACTAAATGTAAATATACACATATGAAATTAAAACGTATTATATTATGTATTAATTAAATTGGTATGCCTTAAACATAATAATAGACAAAAACAAAAAATTTTGATTTACTTATAAGGAATATATTGCTGTCCAAAAAGGATTTCAGGAATAATAAACTGGTAATACTATACACGTTATCTGATTAGACCGGTGACAAAATTGTGAGTTATTCCTAACTTAGTTTGTGAACCCACATGTTCTTAGTGGCTCGTTTTCAATCCTAAATAAAATCCATAATGTGATTGATGAAGCTCAATTTATTTAGGGAATTAATCATTTATTATGTAACATTAATTACACTGTATCAACATTGGTAACTATTGTCGTTCAAGTTTGGAGTATTTTACGTTTTCATTGCTACCGTTAAATAGTTATATGTTGTGAATAAAAATGTTCTTTCAACCAATAAAACTATACTATTTATATAGTTTATCCTTTACACGATATTAACATTTGGTGAATATTTCCTTCTTTTTTTTTTTTTTTTTTTTTTTTCTTAATTCGTATTGAATCATGTGCAGTCGTCATGAATCTGTAGACAAATCGAATAGGTTACTAGTGTTAGTACAATGACAGCTGAATAAGAAAATTATATTTATATATCATATTAAAATTTAACTATTTCCAACCTCATTTTTAACTATTAATTAGCTAACTTAAGTGTCTCATTTTACTAATTAGTTTACACTAATAAAACTTGAAATCCTTTTTCGACGGTTAAATCGGCATCGTCAGATCCAAAACTTCGTTAAGTCATATGAAAGCGAGGTGCGATTAGAACTGTTAATTATTGTTGAGTAACCCACAACACTATTAAAACAAACACTAGTAAAATTAAAGATTAAAATTCATTGACACGTATATAACACTTGTTAAAATTTTCACACAAGGACTCATTGACTCATTGAGTCATAATAAGTCAAACACACGGTATTCTTAGAAACGATTGCTGCCCACTGATACTGATGTTGTTATCAATGTACAAGAGATAAATGTCTGTATCAGGGAAATATCTGATAATCAAACAGATAATGAGTCTGCATTTATGTGAAGGAATCTCGTGATTCAGCTTTATCTGATCTCGTAACTGTAAGAATATAACATTTTCATGTGATTTCAGTCAATGACTACATAAATACTATAAGACACGACATGGCCATGTTAAATATTCTACGCTTATTCTTGAGTTGTCCAATACCCGCTAGGTGGCGTTGATGTGATCAATATGAAGTTGATGTGACTGGCGCTAGGTGGCTCTACGGACAAACAATGTTTCAGGCGGGTAAGAGAAAACGCACTGATGCCACATATGGGACCAGAGATGCGAGGGAAGGTCGAGAATCGCTTATCTCAGCGCACGAACTGACAACACTGACTATGCTGACGGAAGTAAGTGAGAAGGTTTGTGAGAGAGGTCAACAGTTGTACAGTCTCAACCAAGTGGGATGCGTACAGTCAAGCACCTGCTGCTAGCGCTTTCTGATAGCTGTGTGTCAAACTTGTGACGAACAGCACCCGTAAAGCGTAGACTATTTCCCTATCCTATGTCGTGTCTTATAGTATTTCAGTATTTCAAATTGCACCAACGTGTTCATCATTACAGATAGGTACGGTTAATAACACTGCATGCAGAATTGGCATATGCAAATTTTTATCAAATTTAGAATGTTAAGATTAGTAAGAAACGAGATTTGACCAATCTGTATAAAAAAGTACTAATTTAGACGTTTTCAATTCTATTTTTATGAACAACAATAAAGTTATATATGATCACACAGCAGTTTCCAAGACCAAATGACGTCTTCATATCTCAAAATTTGTAACCAATAAAGTCCTTACTTACAGATGATAACGACAATGAATGGATGGAATGTCATCAAGCAAATTATTTTTCTGAGGCTATGGAACGTTAATATTAGTCAAAAATCAGGTGTCGAAATTTGTTTTCGATTAGCTAACTTACTTTGTATTAAATTTAATATACTTGATAATTAAGATGAATAACTCATAACTTAATAAGGTATTACCGACACAATAAGCTATTACAATATTTATAAATATTGTATAACAATTTTTCAATACGAGTTCTACATGAATAGATTAAATAGCATAAAGTAGCAACAACTAAATATTATCTCAAAAACAAAATATTATGTATTTAATTATGTTACAGGTTACAACTTTAAATAATAATAATACGAAATTAATTAATTATTATATACTTAAAGCAAGGCTACATTTACGTAAAATATATAATAACTTAAATATATAGTATAAAACATTAGTTAAAAATTTTCTCATAATAATTTTCTTTAATAATTTATTAAAACATTTCCAAATATTTCACAAAGGTAAATATAAACTGCAAAACTGAAAGGTACAATATATTATTCACATAAACGCATTTAATTTTACCGAGAATATAATGTATTTATCTCTATGTGAGTTGGATATCTTCAAGCTCTGAGCTTCATAAAGTGCTGGCAATATTTAACTTTTACGACATCAACATTTGGAATACATCCAAGAAAAATTGGAGTTTTTAGTAAATTAATATTGCACGTTGACTGAGCTACTGTGATCATTATTTTACTCCAGTTACTGTGTGATTATATCAAAATTTATGAATTATTTAGTGAGACTCAATGTGTGTGTATATATATATCTTTTTTACATAATTATTTTCAATGTATTTTATTTAATTTTTCAATGTATTTACAATGTATTAGTAGCAATTTGTTTCTTCTCTTATATATATATTATATTTCTAAAACATTAAAACTAGTCTTACAGACTAACCATTAATTTGTTTCTGGAATGTATTACATATTATAGAGATCACCCAATAGTGACAAAAAATTGTTCTATTATACTAAATTCTATTCACGGATACACTGTGCACCACACAATTAAACCAACTCAAAAGGTTTCGGTCTCTTCAGTCTTCTGATCAGATTATAGTTGTCAAGAAGTTGGACTGCCTCTGCATTTACGTGTCGTTTCAAATGAGATTCATGCTTTGTAGCAAACCTTTTTATTTCACTAAAAACATCTGGAATTCCCGATGTAGGTCGATGTTTCGTATGTACGTTGACCATGTTTCGTAAAACTCTATTTTGAAAAGTTTGAATCTTTTTAATCTGACATTTTTAGCACAACCCCATAGTTGTATGCCATGCACCCAGACAGGCTTCAAAATCTGGTTATATGTTAATATTTTATTTTGTATTGATAACTTAGACTTGCTTCCCAGGAGCCAATATAGCTGTCCATATTTGACTTTCTTTTCTGTTATTTTTTTTCTAACATGTTCCTTCCATTTCAACTTGGTGTCCAATGTCATACCCAGATACTTTGCTGTATTTTCACAGGGAAGTTCAACTCCATTTAATTTCACTAAAGGATGATTCTTTATTTTTCTATTTGTGAAATTGATGTGTACCAATTTCATCTCATTTAACTTAATTTTCCACTTTTTAGTCCAGCGATTGTTGTGATCACTTGCTTGCTGAATTTTAAAGGTAGCTTCATGTAAGCTTTTACCAACTGTCAATAAGGCAGTATCATCTGCAAATGTGGCCACAGTTACATTTTCTATTCCAGGTAGATCGCTTGTATAGAGTAAATATAGTATAGGACCCAATACACTACCTTGAGGAACACCATCATTCACTTCTCTTAATTCAGAATATTCATCATCCTGCTTAACTCTAAATAGTATAGTCTATATTTTTTTAATGGTTAAAAAGATGTAGTTAAAATGCCATCATCGTAATGTAAACTAGAAGGCGATATCGTGATAACATCACAATGATATCACTGTAACGCTAAACATCGTGATAATGTCATTGTAACGTTAAAATGAAGTCATTGTAATTTCTGGTGGTACTGGCTACTGAATAACATAAAATTTTAAATATACCAGAAAGAAAATGAGCAATCGGCCTAACTTACTAATTTATGGTAAAGGCATAATATTAAATCAATATAATATAAATTTTATCATATTATATGATATTAGTTACATATCTGCTCACGGCTTAATTTTAAAATAAACAAACTAAAATTTGATAATTGCTACTTAGAAAGTTGAAGGTGGGAATTATTTTTTAATATTATCAACAACCAGAATCAAATTCACTGAAATCGTATTCACTTTATAAAACTCTGTCAGAGGTATACTCAATAATGAAAATCTATTATATTAGAGAAATAAAATAACCTTATTACAAACAAAGTTACAGCAATGCAGAACAGTTTCAAATTAAATTAACTACACGTGTAAGATACTACGATTATTCAACTTGAAGTTCCCAAGGAAATTAGCAAATATTACTGAGAACTGACTATTGTGAAATCAAAGATTTTCAAGGTAAAATACACAATTTTGTAAAAGTTACGTCCAATCAGTAAAAAGCCAGGGAATAAATTCAAATTACCTATTAAAAACCTGTTAAATCCAAAGGAAATACAAATTTAATTTGAAATGATTAACCGCGTAAAAATAAATTGAAGACGATGCCGATACTTGAACACTCGTGGTCAGTCTTTCAACAATAATCAAACCAACAAGGAGTAATAACAAAGCTATTCCAAATTAAAATGTGTTAAGAGTAGAAAGTTCATAAATAAAAATAATGATGTTTATTTCAACGGCTAGATAGGGCATAAAAAGAATTACCTAATTTGTTAAGCAAGTGTTAAGTGAAAGTTCACAAATGAAATCAATAAAAACTACTGATAAAGAAAGGTGAAATTTGTGTATGTGGGTGTGTTGCGCGCGCGCGTGTGTGTGTGTGTGTAGAGTGAAACTTAGTGCTACGAACGTAAACAGCTAATTATGTGAGTAGTCAGTAATTTAAAAGATTCATATAAGGGAGATCTCATAAATAAAATCACTTAATAAATACCAAAACTAAAGTTAAAATATACTTAAAACTAAAGTTAATACAAGAAATCAGATTCATCATAACTGAAATAATTTTTATCAATTATTTGTAACTAACGATAGGTGTAAAAAATTCGAAACTATTTGATATAAATAACCTGAACTGGGGATCTCACGATACATTCCAAGCGCAACTTTAAATGAGCTGTAAAAATATACAATTGAGTCAGAAGTTTTGTAAATATCATATAGAAATTAAAACCACCTAGCTTTAAGTAATATGTAAATACTTAATTTTTTTAGAGTAAGAAATTATACATTAGATTGTAATAAAAGTCTTTAAACAAAATAGTTTTGTATAAAAATTGTTTATTGGCCTGAATAGAAAACTTGTCACAGTTCTTTCTAGTGCGAATCTGAAAATATTTAATAATAATCAATTCAGTAATTTCGAGCAAGTTAGACTAGTATCGATGTTTAATGTTAATAAAATTTAGCGATAAGTATTGAAATATTTGTAAATTAAAACAAGATTATTATTTATTATAATAATATACAGGTTAATCTCGTATCTGCACTCATTTATAGTGATTAAGGAAATCGAATCTAGTAGACCCCAAAATCGATAACTCTTACAAGGTAAAAGCCTAGTATCCTTACAACTCCTTAGTTGGATTCACGGTTACATTCCAGTAATGATTATACTATTACAGTTGTCAATGTATACCATTGATTACTAATAAAGTTTGTTAATTAATACCCTAAACATATTACAGTTCCCCCGTTGCTGGTCATTACTATATAATCAGAACCTACATACAATTACCTTTGAAACACTAATAGGGATATTGTTTATCCATGAAATAACATCTGAGTAGTAAGAGTTTACTAAATTATGACAGAATTTAATATTGATTTTATTTTTATTTGGCCTTGGATGATTGAGATAGTTTGTTCATTTCTTGTACCATTTATTGCAAACCATAGGACTACTTTATTAAATATATTCTTTGATTTATATAAATAATTAAACAAAAATAATCGTCAGGAAAAGCCCGATCGTTATGTGACAATCAATAATAAAGGAACCAGCGTTTTTAAGAAATAGTTATATATTTACATAAGCGTCTAAACTTTCTTCGCTTGTGTTATAAGGATGAAAACAAACTTAGGGCAATATTGTATAATTTCGAAATTGCTGATTTGTTGTTAGCTCAAAATTTGGAGTTAGCTGCAATAAGAATGAAACGAAACTACGATTTTTTTTTTTAACTGGCTGATTCAAACAAATAAAATCAAATTGTACAAAAAAGTATCCTACCCCCCCCCCCCCAGTATTTGGTCCCCGCCTTTCTGAAAACATCTATCGACAAATCATTTATAAAATCTGTAATTTAATAAAAAATAAGCTCTACCGATTTCTTTAAACTTTAGGGAAATATGACTCAAAAAAAGTTTTACTCAAACCGTAGTACAAAATTACAAGGAAACACATATTACAATTGGTGAAATTTGCAAAAAAAGAACATTGATCGTAGTCAATAAAAGTAAATTCAATTTACTCTGAGGATAAAAATGTTTATGGCACAAGCGAAGGAAATTTAGGCCCTTATTTTAATAAATGAAACAAATTTCAAAAACAATGTTAATGGTTAATTTTCACTTTTTTTCTTGAAACCTGACATTTTTGATGTCCAATAATTTTATTTGGTTTTTAGAGATAAGTGAGTGATATATTTTGTGCTGTATATTTACAACAAATATTTAAAAGAAGGAACCTAACCATTTTGCAAAATATTTATTTAGGCTTGTAGTTTATGGAAAAGATAGATTAGTTATTTAATTAAAAGTTGATTGACATATTTGAAAGTGTAATAACAATATTGTCAACCAAAACAAACCTGATAATTATCTTTCTAAGATATATATTAGAAAATGACTTATTGAAATATAAACAGTGAATTTAGATTTATAAAACAATGAATCGATTACATTTATTACATTATCTTCGAAATAATTTGCTTGATTGACTTCTTACACACATTAAGAATTTTATATTCTTCTTTATACATTCGAGCCTACTTTATTTTATATTTGAGATTAAAATTATTAAAGCAGTTTTGGCAATTTTGTTAAACAAAAATAACAGTTAAGTAGCATGATGTTTAAATGGTGCAGTTAACAACACGCAATGAGCTATTTCCTACAATAATATTTAACAACAAGGAACATTTCTTGCAAAACGTAGTGGCAGTTTCTTACAATGTGTCCTAGATCACGTACGTTGAAACGTTATGTGTTATACTTAACTTCTATTTTTCTGAATTATTGATTTTTATAAAACACAATGGCAGTGACAAATTACGATGGTGAAACAAATCAAGGAAATCAAGTAATTCATAAGATGTATTTCACTATAACCATGTTTATCTAAATTTCTTATTTTATCTCAAATCAATCTCCACATTATTACATATAGCAATAAGTTGATGAGCTATATGTTACTTTATTTTATATAAATACTACATGTTATTCACCCAGCAAAATCAAACATTATAATAATAGCTAGTTGTCTAAATTTAATGACTAAAATTTAGTTTCCTGGGTATTAGGAAATTTAAAATTGCATTGGTTGAAAGAAGTCTTATCCACAAGTGTAGTTTGTTTAAAACAGTTAGTGCACAGGTTTTCTGAACCTCTTGTGATTATCACTACTTCTTTGACGCCGGCTTGGCCCGTCAACGAGCGTATGTACATACTCTTGACCCATATTACTTTCGTAACGAGCTCCACACGGAATGAAACTTATGATTGTGCTAGTGTTGTGTAGTGTTAATGTATTCTAATTTTCTGATGATGGTCGAATGACGACAGATATACAAGGTAACGCAATTTTAAAAAAATTGGATTAGTTGACGTACTTTAATAAATTTGGTTATTACCCTTGGTTTTGGAGCGGGTATGATTCTTTCTTTGAGTGTTTTATTAATACATTCAATACATGTTCTAAACCTTGCCTACAAAAAAAAACAAGAGTTTGTCAAAGGACATCTAGTAGAAAGATTAAAGATAGGGATATAACCCAAGACTTCATGAAAGAAGTGTAAGGTCCCTCGGGAATGTCAGTCCTGTACCCACTACAGTGAGGTTCTAATGGCACCTTACATAGTGTCAACGGGAAGAACAATATTATTCTTTAGATCAAGACGTAACAGTAAATAATTCAACAGCTACAGTACACTTGAACAAAACTCGGGAAGTAAACTCCAACCACACCCGACTTCTGTGATGAGCAACCAAACGGATCTCACCTCCGATTACGTGCCCCTGGCCAAGTGGCTTCCGATCCCTCCTAAGACAGTCCCTCGCCCCGCTGCCTTTTGTGTTGAGCAACCAATCGATCTCACCTCCTGTTTCACACGGAACGGCGGAACACCACCCCGCGCGAAGTGAGCCCCAGCCAAGCCAAACATCAGTGATGAGCAACCAACCCGATCTCACCTCCAATATTTACCCCGACCCTTGCGGCCTTATAAGTAAATTTATGTTAATTAAAATTTATTTTGTTTTTTGTATTTCAATCTTCCACTTCTAGCATTGACTTAACTTCTAGTGACGTATTTCAGACCAACTTCATTTAAAAAAGTTATTTATGTTTCCGTTGTCCGACATTGAAGTCATTTTATATAACATGTATATAGAAATAGCTCACTGTGTAAATGAACCAATAGCAACACGATGTCAACAAAGAAGAGGGCGGGCCTATAACAGTTTAGAGTGGAAGTTATTTGGTTGTAAATAACGACTCCATTGTTGGCGTAAGTACTATGTAAACACCTTTTGAAAATAGTATTCATCAAAAGTATTCCGCTTTAGAAAAATATAAGATAATTTTAGTAGTGATAGAAAATTGTTTTAAAATCTATTATGTACTTTCCGATAGAAATATAGATTAAAATAAATATAATGATAAATAACAGAAACTCAGACCTAATAAAATGACATTTTTTTAAAGTATGAAACGTTTTTTAATATGTCATTAACTTAATTATCAATTTTAAATCAATGAGTTTTAGTCAGAAATATGTAATACATTATTTTCTGATTTTATAGACAAAAATGAATCAATAACGTCATATACCAAAGTAACCGTTAAACTCCACATATTTTTATAATTTGTATTGATATTTTAAATATTTCTCTAACAGTCGCTGTAGATAAACCTCCTATTTATATATGCAAAAGGAGCATGTGATGGGATTGAAATTTAATATAGTTTTGAAAGCATGTTCGAATATTCCGTTTGTATTGGAAGTAGAGTAGATTTTAAAAGTATGTTTATGTTGGATTTATAGCTTTTATTATTCTAACAGGCTATGGCATAATCTATATCGAACTGTGATTCTTGTTATTACTTTCTGTTTCGGATATAAAACCCAAAATATATCTTTTTTGAAGTTTGAATTTATTTATGATACAATTATTCAGTATTTTATACTCGAAGTTTCTCAATCATTGCTCGTAGCCTCCATCATGTAAACGTAAAATTATATTATTCCCTTACTTTTCACTCCCATAACTCAAATATCGCAATCAAAGATACTCTAAAGATAACCCTTAAAACCTTAAAATACTTTATTTAAATTCTTAATCTTTAAATGCAAATACGTTAAGTCCGTAAATTCAGATATTACAAAATCATATAATCCAAATGGTTTAATTTACTGACCCATCACCTATAATACCAAAATAATCAATCTATAATATCTTGAAATGTCTCAACTTATACGCTTTTATCTACAACATATTCAGCAAATATACCTATATATCTTATGAGGCTACGAATACCTAAATTAGTAAAACTCAAATTTACCTAAAGTTATATTCAAAATCATTGTCCACCATTCACTTCCCATTACAACACATTTCTCCCCTCTATTCACTTTCAGATTACAACATGTCACTAACTACTTTTTTTTCTCAAATTGGTATTCCGATACCCCCAGAAGTTGCAAGTTTGTACATTTCGTTCGTTCTTGACTTCCAACACTTCTAATTTGTTATATAAGACTCACTGGACAAAGCCTATTGACATTTGTTAACGCCAGTTAGTTCACAAGAGTTTTTTCTAATAAAACATTCTTTAACTGCTAGCTTCTGGTAAAGCATTTTAAGAAACTTAACTATTTAAAATCTTCTTTTCTTAAAGGAACTATTAAAGTAGTGTGCGATCTGAAAATCGTGTTTCGCATTTTAGGTTAGAAATGTAGCTGTACTTTCAAACATGACACTTAACTACTAGCTTATGTGTGTATTTTCACTGTTATGTTTCAGGTATATAAATCATAACTGGTGTTCATGTATCCTAAACGTCATGAACTAATTTTATTGTAGAATCACAAATGATTGCCAATGTAGGTTAACTCTAAGATGGTTCCTGTTCAAGACGAACTGTTCATTTTGAAGTTATTTTAAATATTAGGCACAAAAGTTTGTTTTAGTTAAATTAATTGATTTTGGTTGTTTCAGAGGAAGAGAAGAACCAAATAATATTCAGTTTTGATCATCTGTTATCAGAATTTAAACAATAACTTGAAATAATAGCTTAATTTGAAGAGATTAAATGGAAAATTACATAAATTGATTTTGCTCATTTGCAAAACTTAACTCTTTGGTTAATTTGAGTTTTAATTTAATAACCAAAATATGAAATTGAAGTGTCCAAATTTTAAAATAAAAACATCTACTTATCAGCAAATCCAAATATTTTGTTAAAATATACAGTTAGATGTTATTTAAAATCATCTGTTTTCTTTTCTTTTTTAACAAAAACAGTAGCCAAAATATTCAGAGCAAAATGAACTTATAAAACTATTTTCCATTTACCTCTTCATTTAAAATAATTGTATCATTTACAGGTGATATTATTTAGTTTTTAATGTATTTTTAAGTAATGAAATAGGATTTCATGTACAATTATCCATGAACAGAGACATGAATCAACCAATAAATATCCTTATACCATTTCATAATAAAATTATCAATGAATTTTAGAACATCACATAAAATTAATAAGCATACAGATATATTATAAATATTAAACATAAGTTATGAGGATACATTCCAGTCACTGTGGTAGGAGAGTATTTCCACGGAAACATTGTCAGAAGCTATGCAAATGTGACTCTTTATCTAAAACATTTTTCGTTAAAAAGACGAACGTAATCTCTTGGGGTTGCGTTATTTGGGGTTGTACAATTCGAAAGGCAAGATCGAATCTGAATATGATATTTCATGGTTTGTAACATACACATCATGACGAATATATAAAGTTGTATCATTTACGTAATCCATATAACTTGTGTTTATGAATTAAACTCGTTTGGATGAATTAAATATATATATATATATATATATATACATATATATATATATATATATATATATATATATATATATATATATATATATATATATTTACATATAAGTTATAACTTTTTTTGTGTAATACCGTTACTTCTATAATACTATAAGTAAGTATTCTTATTTAGAAGTTATTGATAATGGTAAATTCTTCATAATATTACCAAGGTTCATCGTATATTTTGCTTTCATTTTTGGTTTGATTCCCGGCCAGACCTCACTCTCTAACATGTCACGATATCATAATATAATATATGTTATCGTCTGGACTAAGGTATGTGTATAGTTAGAAGCAATAATGTTTCAGTCGTCTACTAGAAATCAATGTACACTTCAGTTGACCTATTGACACATTATTTGTTAGTCATAGAATCATCTTCTGGACTGATACATATTTATTATACTCTTCTTGGGTTGTTTCGACAGCAGTAATATATTTGTTTCCCTTTTCAGGACATCTAGAACTTAATTTCTATTTATGTTTATTTACAGAAAACTCAGTTGATGTTTTGTTATCTACACTAAATTTAATTTAATTTACTTTTTTGCCTCTGTAGAAACAGAGTTTTATATAAAAACAGTGTTAAAAAATACATAATATAAACGTGAGCTTTTTAAAAAAAATACAATTATAACAATGTAAAAAGATGTAATTTTTGCATAGCAATAATATTCCAATCATTTATACTAAGAATTATTTTACTGAAAAATAAAAAGTGGATTATCATATGGTCTTAAGTAACACTTTCTAGTAGAAACCGTTAAAATTCAGCAGGTGGTATAATTTAGCTTTAATATTCCAACTTCCTTTATTTCTCTAAACTCCTCGCGTTGCTAGTTCATAAAACTGATACTAGTTTCTGATGTTAATTTTTCAAAAGCTACCATTGTGTGTTGGCGTAAGCGAGAATCATAACCATTATGTGTATAGAAACAAATGATTTTAATGAATCAAAAAGTTCTTAAACTTACAATATAAGGTAACTGATAAATGTACAAACAAAGAAGAGGTAGAATAGGCTACCCAGTGTTTTGAACACATTAATATAAGAGACGTGTCTCAAATAATTCATAATTCTTTGCTGCTGCTGTAAAGAAACAACTTCTTCTACTAAATATTTATTATATTTACCCCGTAAAGCTACTTTATTATTTCGGTTGGATTAAAAAATACCAGAGTAGTTTTAAATTAGTTACGAAAAAAACTGAGACCATTTTCGTAATAAAAACATCGCTGAGCTAGGATTTTTTATAGGGTCATTAGTATGAACTTTCTATGTAATCCTGCTGTGAATTGTGTGCTTATCAATGATACCACAGAATTGTTCCTTGTTTAATAATATAAGAAACCTTGCTTTTAGAGTAAAAATATATCAGGTTATTAACAGACTTTTCATTGTATGGAATATCTGAAGGCTCCTGTTTTAACATGTAATACACCCTTTAAATATATATATATATATATATATATATATAGCAAATCCAATGATTGAATTTAATAATATTATAAATTCATGACATCATTTCCCTACTTTCCCTTATTAGACAAATATTAGGCATAAGCAATTATATTGAGATACCTTATGAAATAAAATAAAACTTACATTATTATCTGACAAAGAATAAAATATAGGAGGAACTACAATATTCCGGTAGAACTCTCCTTAGTATGAATCCTCAAGTAGGAAAATCATAAAACGTAAAATATTTCTGTATACGAATTGTAACAAAGAAGAAATGTCCCAAGAGAATATTACCAATAAATCCCCCTCACTCACCAAGCGTGTACCCCAGTAAGATCATTAAATCTTTGCGAGGTTATTGACTTGACTTTCGTTGTTTTTCCAACCTGTAAAAAAAACAAAGGGATATACAAACACGCATGATCAAATGTTTAAAATAACTCTTTGTATATATTAAGAACATTTTTTGTTACATAAAATTATGTTACCTATTAATATGTTTTTTTTTTTTTTATTTGTAAAAATATATTTAAAAGTAATTGTTATCTATGCTAGAACAAGAAATAGATGGGCGTCATCACGGTGCTTACTCAGCCCCGTCATACAATGAACTACTGTACAAACAGATCATCTAAATGTAATGCAAATAAGTTGGACCCTTGGGGTTTGTAGGATATATTAAATTGTAGTTTAAAACCAATAGGTCATACCCAGTAGTCACTTTGTTTAAAAAAGTCGTTGCACATGTTTTCTTTAACAATTATTTATGTAAAACACTATTTATTGACATCAGCTAGGTCTTACGAGCCTTGTAGATCAGATTAATTAAAAAGTATCCACTCGAGTCTCTGGAATCGGTGACTCGTCCTACCGTATCTCTTAAACTATGAGAGATAACTATGAGATATTCAAATATCACTTTAGGTTGGACGGCCAGGGCTGAAAATTCATTTTTTTTTTACAATAATTTCGCTATTTGTCATCGCCAAGAAGAGGTGAGTTGGCTGATAATATGTATGCAAGTTTTACATTAATTTAGAGTTTTATAAGTTGAATAATACAATTATATAAATAATAAACGTGTTTAAATTGCATTCATTTTGACATTTTATTTTTCTAAACTTCAATGTGAGGACACTACACTATGTCTCCATACATCAAATTATGTACCTGTCTTTATTATGTTCCCCACTATCTTACTTACGTATAGACGACACAGACAGGATGTTGAAAATTACTTTTTAGGTCTTCTAAAGTTATTACATTAAGAAACCGGATGTTAATATCAACGTATTTGCGATTTCAAAACTTCGTACTTTTTCTAAGAAGCGATACAACAGTAAGTATTAATAGAAGATTTCCATAATTAATGCACGCGTGATACATGTTCAGACACTTCCGAGTGTAGATTGTAAATAAAGAAGTATATATTGACAAGGGTTATTGTTTCGTGTCAAAACTTTTCAATAACCAAATTTCAACTGACAATTAATAATAAATCATTTCTTTATTTTTTTTTAAATTTAATCTTTATGGATTTTAATACAACACTTGTTGAGACGTGACATATGTTTCTTGATCAATTAATCATCGAAGTTTGTGACAAGTTTACGTAACCAATCCACAATTTATTTATCAGTTCGTCATTATGTGTCATTTTCTTTCCATCAAATTCACAAGGGTTTGCAACGGTAAGGAGAAATAGGCGATTGCTGGGGGGTTACGATTTTGGGTGGTACGTGGATCTACTTTGGTAATGTGTTAGCGGGTCCGATCGCGTGGTAAAATTAATATAGGTACACTGGGCGAATCTCAACTTAGGCTAGCCATTTTTGACGAGTATTAATACAGACTAATTAACTAAAAATAAGAGAATTACACTAATACCAATATTAATATTAACTACACTGTATTGCAACAACATGTCGGTCTTATAGCAGGGCCTTTCATGGCCGCGTATAGTTCGACAAATAATTTTACGATAAACCAAAATCGCGATGCGCACTGATATAAACCCTAGGGTCCAATTCCTTTGTGTTTAGCAAGGCATGATAACAAATGCAGCACTATAATAAATTTAGTAACAACGCTGTCAGACTTCTTGACTCACAGCTGTCTCGAGCACTACTCTACTCTTATCAGCTAGCCGGGCGGATATGTGCACATTCACGAAGGGGAGGGGGGAGTGGTGGTAATCACCACAGGTTGAAATAAATAATAATAAGAAAAAAAGTCTGAAGACGAAAAATAGATATTTTAGAGGGAGTAACAAGTTTGCCTCATGCAAAGTTCTCTCGTAACAACGATGTAGGCTACTACATGTGGGCGACCGTTGTTATGAAACAGATAGAATTCGTTTGTATTGCCCGCCTGATCTTTGTCACTTTGGATCAACACTGTTTACTGTGAATATAGTCACGTGATCATTAGTATCAATAGCTGTTACTTTGTATTTAAATCAGAGGCTTTAGGAGGTTACACAAAAATATGTATCAATAATATCAACTGATTATAGAAGTTTTCGTTATGACAGAATCGTAAAAGTCTAAAGAAATATACTTATTTAGTGAAAACAACAAAATGTCAACACAAATTATAATCTCCCTGTTTTTAGTTTCTTGCGTTTATATGTGAAAATTTCCGATGTAAATGTGTAGTGTACCTCCCTTACTGATTTAATATTGAAATGTAATGCAATCGTGTTGTAAATACCTTCTTTTTAAACAATTGGAACACCCTTTAGCTGGGAAGACCCGTTTGAAGTATCATAATCCAATATTTTTATTTAATTTAAAAGTTTGCATCCGATGTTCAGGATATGCAATAAACCTATGCATCTAGGTTTCATAAGTGAAGCATAGGTAATAGAAAGCTTGTCGTTCGATGTATGGGGATTGTTTGTGCTCATTAGATGTAAGCGCATACATTTTGACCTAGCCAGACCTAGTAAAGGACCTAGTATAGTTACAGACATGGTAACTATATATATATATATATATATATATATATATATATATATATATATATATATATAATACCAGAACCAGAACTATTTACGCGGAAGAAGAACATAAACATCGAACGATGAGACGGTACATATTTACCATCGCTGTCGTACAATTAACGTAGAGACATGTTACAAGCCTAGGATTTCGTACTTTTAAATTGCTTACTTTAGAGAAAATAATAGTTCTTATTACTTCAGATGGGTTTTTCCACGTAAAGGATGATTCAATTGTTTCAAAATGAAGTGTGTACAACACGATTTTTTTTAACGTAACTTCCCTACTTAATAGCTATGGGAGGTACACTATACATTTACCAATATTTCTTTGGTCACCTTGAATGCTATTTTTAAAGTTACAGAATAACTAACATATCAATGTATCATTAACCATACTGTATACAAATTTTCGTATGCAATATATAAATTCATTTATTCTAAATAATTAACACTATATAAATTGGCATACACATACAAAGCACTCATTGAAAAAATCACACATCTGTAAAACCAAATAAAAAGCAAATAACACAAGTCATTACAAAAAATGTCAGTTCAGTATTATTTGTCGATAAAAAGGAAATTAAAAAGGCTTTAAATATCTTCTTTTGTTCAATAAACACGTCCACATATTTCACTAAACTGTCAACGAATCGGTAGTTACATAAAATTTGATCAATTTTACGTATGTTTTCATATGAAAACTATCACAAAGTTTGAGTTATTAAACGAATTTAGAAACACTTGCCATGATGCGATTATATTATGCCTACATTATAAAGTATAATCGCTACTTGCGTTTTAGAAATGCACCGACGATAGATGTCAGTAAACATTATTTTAAAACTACTATTTTGGACTCAGGAAACCTCAGGATATATCTACAAAAACTTAACTTTGATTTTTTTAACACATGATATAACGTTTTTATACTCATCATATGTGAGAAAGTAAAATTAGGTATTTTTAATAAAAGAAAACCTCCTCAGTTGCAGTAATATTTATATTAAATATTACCACCTTGATTATTTTTGTATACACTTAAATTAAACCTTTTATTACATTAAGGTATCAGTTGTGTCACTTAGACCTTATGATAATTATTCTATCATCTATTGAGTGTTATCTATGTATAGCATTCTACCACAGACCACCAGGCCACCGAGGGTAATATTACAACTGCCATTAAAACGATAAATTCCACGTGCATTGGTATTCAGACTTACCACAGCCTTTGTTGGTTGTATTGATTATATCTGTTTTGGATTTAAATAAAGCTAAATTTTATTCAAACGAACTGATCAATTCTGTGACGTATGTAAATATAATAATTTACTTTACGGTACTTCATTTTTTTTCTTTTTTTTAATATTAGTAGTGAAAAATTTAAGTGATTGGTCAATAAATTAATTTCAAGTTTGTGGTAAATATATATTTTTTTTGGGGTAGTGTGAGTTCAAATTGTGTTATTCAATCATGTCTGTCTGCTTGTTTGGCTACGGTTGTGAGATGAGTGTTCTACTGTCCAGACAGATTTGTTATTTGGGAGTATTTTATCCATTTAATTTTATTGTTATAAAGTTTAGTGTAGCTGTTATAAGAAAAAAATATTTTTCTACGATTAACAAACATATTTCATACTTTCATTCTTGGTAAGAAAACAAACCAAATAATCCCAAAACAACGAAATTGGGTCAAACAAACAATTTTATCTCAAGGGAAACAAATAAAATAAATATTTAAGACTGAACGTCTAACTACGTGCTTATATCGTCGTTCCTCGGATTAGGTGGCAATGAATCAATAATTGCACGGTTTTCAGTTTGCATTTAATTTAGCAAATAATGTGTTTATCTCATGTCTCTAATATTGGATTAGTTTTATGTAAACCTACACAACCAATTTAGAGTTCATGGATTCAGAAGTATTTTTGTGAAACGCAGATATATTGTAGATAATATATTATAATAGAAAATTAATTGCTTAAAATTCCAATGAGTTTAATCGATTATAGTATAGATAAGCAAGCACTTTACAGCAACTGCAAGAATATTTTGTCCTATAAATTAATATACCTTGCATTATTATGGAATATTATTGGTGGGCGATATATGGCAGTAAGTGTTGGTTTGTGACACCGAGAACAGTCTTGTATATATTTCTTGTTTTTTAAAGGACAAAGACCTTTCGATCATTGTCGCCTTATTTAAAAAATTATAAAATGAAGACCTCAGTCCTACCGTCAAGGTAGAACAGAACAAGAGTTGGTCAATAGAGGTAAAAAAATATGAAAGCCAGTTGGATAGGAAAGATGAAAGAGATTTAACCCAATACTAAATGAAGAATGGATGATCAAGCTATGGTATCAGGTCCGCTATACCCGCACTGACTATGAGTGAGCCCCTGGGGTCCGTCTTGTACATTATTGTACTCCACTGTAGATGTGTTGGACCAAGGAGGTATTATGTACAATAAAATAATGCAAATACAGTGATGTTATTATTTTGATTAATTGATGTCTACCATTCAAAAATAGAAGCATACTTGAAAAAAAACAAGCAAAAATTTTATTTTTAATCATAACCCCCTCCCCCTAAACAAGGGTGATCACGCCCTAAACAAGAACATGACATGACATGCTCCATCATAAAAATCCAAATAATTATTAAACCAAACAACTATAACAAACAAACTATAAATTCATCGACAGGTACTGGTGATCCAAACCCCGTTACCGTAAGCAAAGTAACCATCTTTTCACATTAAAAATTGGATAAACAATCTATAAGACTCCTAAACCGTGAATACTCTAATAACATTAGACAGGAAAAACAACAAGAATTGGTCAAGAGAGTTCTGATATGGTCCTAAACATTGTAAAATTCCGTAAGATCCCGCTTTAAATACTGGTGAGTAATTACATAATGCCTAATACTTTTGATATCCGGTTAGTTCAGAAACACTTATTAGTCTGAACAGCCTGTTACAATTACAGGTTCATTGAACACATTCACTTCTTACAGAGTAAAACACTCCATGCATTACGTAAAATATAAATCTAGGGACGCTGTCTAATCAGGCAACCACTACATCTTTCGTACTTATATGTAGATGTTAACATACCTAATGTATGAACTAGGAAAAACCCCAAACCACAAAAAAACACAACTACACAAAACTGTATAATGCGTTTATTGCCTTATGTACATTTCGATAGCTCTGCTATCATCTTCAGAGGTACACTGATGTAACTAATACCTAATGTATTTGGTACAAATACCTCATGTATTTGAATTAAGTTTTACAATCAAAATATTCGAATTAAAGGAAGCTTTTAATCTATAAAACATACAGAGTCTATAAATTTTAAAACTAAGAGGTTATGTTTTGTAATGGTTGGTTGTGTGGGTAAATGACACATTTAGTTAAAAATATTCCCACGCTGAGGATTACGTTTTACAGATGAAATATCTTAATGAATGCATAGAAGCATTTATGCACGGAAAGCATTACTCAATTGTGGATGTACCATTGTAGACTATTGATCACTTCCACTGCCCCGTTAATTAATACACTAAGCAGATTACAAGTCCCTTAGTTTAATTCCTGCACTAGGAATAATGTTCAAAATTCAAACACAAATTCTATTACCTATCAGACATTTACTCTCTAACATGTTAGGAGAAAACTTTAAATGATTTTGTTTAATTCATTAAAACTATTACTATTTGTTTAAATAATTAAAAAATAGCTTTATATATTGTGTAAAACTTATGAATTATTTGTAGTGAAAGATTTGTATTTTGACATGAAATCAAATCAATAAATTTACATTTCAATGATTAAGTCATTATTTCAAACGAGTTTTGTAGAAATGATTTTAATGTAGCCTAATATTTGCAAATTATAAAAATTCGTTACAATTAATTAGAGAGAATAATTTAGCAGAAGTCTAAACTACAAATAGGTGAGGGTAATAAATAGATTAAAACACTTGGATTTCTCTAGTAGCGGAAACAGAATAGATTGTGGTAAAGAAAATAAATGGAGCAAAAACATTGTTAACTTTGTCTCACTAGGATGGGTAAACCCTATTTTGCCTCTAAATCATGGCCAACTTTTTCGATGATATTGTTACCTAATGTTCTTAATGTCTTCTACCTTTAGAGTACCCAACGATATAATTTCCTGCTTTGTAATATAAACCTACATTTACTTTTGAAGTTATATGTAGTCGGATATGTTCAACATGTGATATGATGTAATAAATTACCAATTAAACCTTCATTAGCAATTTGTTTTTAGTCTGTAATTAAAATATAATTTGAACAGTGTTTAACGACATTAACGTCCTCTGTTTTTGCAAAATTATAGTCATTGTCACTACTAACCCAACAGTTCTCTAACCACACATATGTAAAAAAAAATATCAACATATCACTTCGCCAGAACTAGGACATGTTCCAACGTAGCGTCAGAAACGTACGGGATAAACAAACCTCCCTCTCTCCAAAACTACAATCTCCACCTAGGAAGCATTTTTCCACATTATGGGGCTACTTAAAGGGTTGCCTATTCTACGCACCAATGAGCTCATTTAGTAAATTCTACTCATTTACTTCCATTCCTTCTACTTAATTACTGACTAGTTTCTACTGTCGCAGTACCATCTCCAAAAAGTATAAGAACCGATATCAGGAAACCATGTTTCCTAAAATTTAACCAACAACGTAGCAGAATCCTGCATGAAAACTGCCGCCTCATGCCTCTGTCTCTCTCTTGTCCATGTAATTCAATATGGATGGTGTGCTTTGCGTAATCTTTATAAGAGTCGCTATAAAGACATTCCTGGTTTTCAACTTAACCACACTATACAGATTTGATTGGAAATTAAGTAAATAATTATGGCAGAGATTACCCCGTTTCCCATGACTTAAGATAAAAAATCCGCAAGCTTGCCTACAAGAACCATCTGTCCTTAGCCTTCTGAACCCATCTTTTTGGTCACCCTCTCATATTCTCTAGCCTCGGCTCTAATATTTTCCTCCTCTTCCTCCCTTTGAAATATCTTCCACAATTCGACTCTAATATGAGTAGTGGAAAATCTACAACTACCAAAATTGCTGGTTATGAAACGGTTCTATAGGAGTGCGCTACTCTCGGTGATTATCTGCTACGTATAGACCACATCTTCGAAACTTTTTCTTCCACAAAGCACACGTTCTTATTATAGAGGAATAGCAGCCGTCATCAGCAGTCGTCACTTTCTGGCTGTATGTCTGCCAGTTTTAACCATAAGCCAGCTTAAGGACCGGCATCAACTTAACTGTGTCATCTGCCCGATTTGCTCCCAATAATTTAATTTTTTTCTAATCATTATTACAAAGCTTCTATTTGACATAAAATACTAGCTTAAACACTTGACAGACGTATAGGTGTTTACAACTTTGTTTTAAAACACTCTCTTATCAAATATCGAAAGAAGCGATTATTTATTGTAATTACTTTGCCTCAAGTTTTAATTTATTACTTTAATAAAAAATCCTCATCTGTTTTCACGCTACGGGTCTTCAAACCACTTAGGTTAATCTCAACACTTAAGATATTAAAATTATCATCTTAACAATAAATTATCACTTCAGGGGAGACTAATTTATATTTGATTAAATTACTTCATCACAAACACTAAATATGTATTTGGTTTTGTTATTTTGGATTTTCTATTTTTTTTTAAACTTATTTACTTTAGACATAGGTGATCAATTTAGTTCACAAAAAGTCAAACATTTAATTAATAATTAAGTTGTCGAATAATTAACTTATATACGACATAAATAACTATTGTTTATTTCGTCATAAAATATCAATTTGACATTTAAAATTATCCATTGGTCCTCTCGTATTTGAATGATTTAACAACAATGGGTTTAGGTAGTGTTTCTAATACTTTTTGCAATGTATTAGCACCATTTATTTTAGTTGTAGCATACTATTTTCTAAGGGTATGTTGTATTTTATATTTTACCTAAACATATTAATGTTTTACAATATATTACTAAATAATAACCAAACTTTCATTGCAATGATTAAAAGAATAATAATTATAAGATGTAGAATTGGTAAAAATGAGCTGTTATTTTTCGAATGAAGTATTTATTCTCCTTGAAATAAATACTGTTTGTTATATTCATTTTAATGTATAATATTATTCAACTTCTTTTTCAAATTATTATAAACAGTTTATAAATTTTCTCCACCTTTATGTAAATATGGTTCAACATTTACATGTTAACTTTAAATCTCCTTACCACAACATCCTGACTCGTTTTGTAATCCATGTAAAGTTTTGAACAATCCTGTGGTTCACAGATGAAACCGAGCATGCAACCTTTGTCCTGTTATTCCACGATAAAATGTTAGCTTCTCCTCTTTACAGTTTCTATGAGTCTGTTGTTATACGGATAATTAAATTCTACGTTAAGTCCAACGTTGATGCTATAGTTCATTAATCCATTTTATATTTTCGTTAAACCTTTTTGTGTTTTTTTCAGTAAATATATAAGCGAAATACTTGGAAAATAAATCGTATGTATAATTAAAAATTTATTTTTGATCATTCAATAATAGTTTATTATTCCAATGTCTGATAAATTACATATAAAAAAAAAAACTATATAGAAAAATATTGTTTAGAGAATTCTTTTACAGGAAGAAAGTAAATAAGAGAATCAGGCAATAAATAAACAAGAAAACAGAGAAGTATTAAACAAAATAATAACATTTGAAAAAAATAACAAATTTTCCATGACTTTTTAGAATAATTAACATAAACGTCATTCCATGTACTAAATTACAAAGACTCTAAGTATAAAGTGTATAAAACAAATTTCTTCACCAGGAAAAGAGGTCCCGGGCATAACTTAAGTGAAGCAACTAAAACTTTCCACCCACACAGAGTAAAGAAATTTCAGATATTAGAGTAGTCTAAAGCTATTTTGTTTTAAGGTTGAGTATTTGTATATTTTTTTAACGATCCAGAAGCTTATTGTACAGGTCCACACCAGGTTGAGATGTTACTTTCCTATTTTTTCTTAGCCTATGCTGTCCCAATTGCAAAAAAAACTCCCGATTATGGTACCGTAATTATGTACATCTCTATTGTTCTATGTCTGGATTTAAATTATATAGGATAAGAGTATTTACTACAATATATGAAATAAAAATGTTTTGCTGACGATTTTGATATCCGAGATGAATACATGTTAGGTAGTTTAATATTTCCTTTATTTTGAAATTTGCCTAGTTACCACGTCTATATCAACAAAAGAATTTTATTACAGACATATTTTAAATAAAGTAATGAAAATTGTTTCGCTTTACGTAATGGTACTCTTTGTGTTCAGACGGCTTACTCTCCAGATCGTGCTTTCTTATGTTTATGTGACTATAGTTTCAACTTTAGATATATCGCAACTTTATTCCATTGCCAATTAAAACTTTACTAATTATAACGTAGAGGTTAGAGGGGAAGTCAATGTTAACTTCAAATATATAGACAGGAAACAAAAAAAAATGTGCATAAACATTGTGCAACTTTTACATTCATCCATCCCCAAAACCATGCAACGAGACAAAATATACATTACCAAAAACAACAAATAACTAGAAATGAATATTATTTATTGATTATTGCTATTAATATTTAATTGCAGTAACGTTTTAAATAAACTTACAAGTAATTTTTATCATTTTGTACCTTTCTTGTTTAGATGACTTCTTGTTCAGATCGTGCTTTCTAATGTTTATGCAGGTATTTGATGCATTGTTCCTGTTTTATATAATTTCCAGTTACGGTTGGAAGTTTATTCCAATCCCAATTAAAACTTTACAAATTATGAGGTAAAGGTTATAGGAAAATATGTCACGGTAAACTTTATCTATATATACACAGGAAACAAACTTACAGGAAACAAAATAAAATAGTTTAAAACATTGCAAAAACTTTTCTAATCACCTATCCCAAACCAAGTAATTATAAACCTTATTTAATCATAATAAAATAAATCAAATTTCAAGGTTTTCAATTTTTGTTTATAAAAACCAATTTTAAAATTTTTATAATTTATTGGTAAAAATGTGTAATTTAAGTAAAATTTCCCCCAGGGTTCTATATATTATTATTTATTTTTAATATCTCCTAACTTAAAATTTCTTTTCTATAGAACAGTAAATTCGGTTGTGCCTTTTAAGAACTTAATGTCAGAAAATCTTATTTTTGTATTGCATTTTGGTTTTAGCGTTATTTATAACAAATATATAAGATACCACGAGTTAAGTGTGTTGAGTGAGGAGCCAATAGACATCCTGACCATTATGGAACCAATAGGGACCGAGCGGCTTTACCAACTCGTTTCCCCGCACCAACATCGCTTGGCAACGCCATTCTTTTGGAGTTACGTTTATTTAAGGTACTCAGAAATATTAGAGTTACTGCATTTTATTTTACATCACAGTTGTGAAAAACGTAATTTAATTTAAATGTTTAAAAAAATTACATCAGTAGCTGCTTTCCTTCCTTGTATACAAATCACCAGGAATTTCTCAACAAAACTAATATATTTCCGGCGAAATAAATAAATATATTAGAAATATTTCCGTTTAAATTGCAAGGAACTTTAATAAAAAACTGATATTTTTTTTTGTACTACTTGCTTTAATAATTGTTACAGTTAAAGAAAAAATAATAAGTCCATACCGCTGAAATAATGTTAATGTTAGACGTAACTTGTTTAAAATATTAAAACAAAACTATTCTTTAACTCATAAATAAAATACACAAACATAATAAAACTACCTATTTACGCATCTCTATTAGCTTTCCATGACGTCGTTAGCCATGTTCAAAGTCACAACTGCGCGCTACTCATGCTCTTCTATTGTCTTAATAAAATCAATTTTAAGTAAACACGACTTTGAAAACACGGAAGTTTGAACCTCGAAAAATGACTTTCAAAAGGAATTTTAGTTTTCACTATTGGCAGAATGATATTAATATAATAAGTGACTATTAACTTTTTTGTCTTTTAAAAATATTTACTTCATGTTATAGTTGATTTTGTTAGATATATTAAGATATACAATTACGTCGATACGTTAAAAAATTTAATATCTTATTCTTGAGGATATTGAACATAGATTACCAATTTGTAATATTAGATCATTTTATGAGTCATTACATTATTAACATATTCAAATACTTTATAATATCTCCTATTTTACCTAACTTGTACAAAGTAAAAGAGAAGTTTGGTAACCCAAAAAACTAATCTGCACGTTGTTGTGAATAATAGGTTTTATCTTATATTCATTTATGTTCTCATTTTGTGCTACAATTTCTCATAACTAGTACTGTAAATACATTCTTAAAATAGAAAATCCATCTCTTGCCTAATCACTATTCTAACAAATAATTTAATCTTACGCCTTACATACTCCTAACAATATTTAATACCATCTATCTTAATCTTAAACCGAAGAAGTGATTTTCTACGTGCAGTAGCTCGACCTTATCGTCTGTACATAAACATGATAGCGACCACATAAATGAAAACAGAAATGTGTTATTTCGTGTTGGAATTATAAAGTGCTCTCATGGATCTGTTAGGAATTTACCTTTATTAGGGATGGGTTCTATATTTTAAATAAACTTAGTGGTTCAGTTTTACGAGATTCTTTTAAATTTTTATTTTATAACCTTATGATCTCTTATATTACCTGGATTGCACCATTTCCCTAATACTCAATACAACTTAGTTTATCACTATTCAATATTCATTATATATATATATATATATATATATATATATATATATATATATATATACACATATATAAGTTACAATTTTGATCTTATCTCTCCTCTATTTTTTAAATAGATATAATCAACTGAAACATGATATATTAACCCAGAAAGGTTCCAACCGTTACGACACTACTGTTTACTTTTAGTATTGAAGAATTACAAGTTTTCCAATACAAAATAATTTGAATTTTTTTCTTGTCAAGTTCTTCCAACGTTGCTCCCTCGAACTATCGCCCCCATCTATTCTTACTCGCCAAGTATGGCTATTTTTGCCGACCAGCCCTCTTGCAGCGATTCCTCCTGTGATCTAAAAGACTCCTTCTCCTTTTGTTCAAGAATTTATATAGCTCCTTCTTGTTTGTAACGTTAACAAGGTTAGCATTTCATCATTATTATTATTACACTTATATCTTTCGCAACAATTGTTCTCCATTCTAAATTTGATTTAATTTTTATTTATCTATCATCTAACTAAAACGATCCTAATTCCAAACAGAACTCTATTTTACTTAAATCAATTTAAATTGTCAAAATGGCAGACATTTAAAATAGTTTTTTTGTTAATATCTCGTTTGTTTCAACTTATAACGCACAGAATAAATAGAAATTTTTTAGATTTCAAATTCTACATATAATGCTATCAAACCTACATCTCTACGATGACAAATTGCGACGTTAAATATTAAATCTAGACTTACCAGAATCCAGAAACTCACAAGAACGTAGCGAGTGTATCGTTTTCAATACATCTAGCAGTCTTAGTCGACGTGACGTCAAGAAAGTAGTAATATGCACGATTACAAAATTCTGTAACAAACATGCCTTACTACATTTATCTACCAATACAATTTAACTTTTCTTACCTGTCTCGGTAAGAGACCAAATTTTGGGTCAGTTAGAGAATCTGCTGATATTACATAGTGTGATTGAGCTGGTATGTAAGTACTTTATAACGCCCATTAACTTGTTTTTTATACAATTCAACAATAAAGATTTTATTTTATTTTTTAAATCTGTGATGTAGAATTGCGTACCGTACAATTTATTCTAAACTGTTATAAATTATAACATCTTTTAAAATTACTTTTCTGTGAAATATAAAATGCAACTTCTACAAAGGAATAGCAAATCAGGTACGGAAATGTAGGGTTTAAGAGATGTTTCATTTATATATGTTAAAATAAATTGTTCCTGACATATTTAGGTCAGTTCTCGGTGCTTTATATCTTTAAAACTTGTGATTTTAACTTTATTTTACAACAAATGTAAACAAAATTAGATTTTATTTTGTCACTCTACACTATTTAGTACGGTTTTATATTGTATTTAGGTACAGGGGATTGCAGTTTTTACTTATTATTTACGTAATTTATTTTTAAGTAAAACAATAATACCCGATTTAAAGAAACAAGTTAATACAATTAATATTATCCGACAATTTATCGGCGGTTTTTTGTTTTTATTTCTTGTGTGGATTTACTGGAAGGCAATGATTAATATTTCAGTGTTTAAATTTGCCTTTTTAAAATTTGTTCAACTAATATATTTTACATTGCATCGTTGTTATTATTATGATTTTTTTTTTAGTTTATTTTTATCAACATTATATTTAGTGTTCAACTCTTATTACTGTACTTTAAATTTTTGTATATAGGCGAGGACTTACGAACATAAATAAATATATCTCTATCCTAAGTAATGACATCTTTGATTATATAGTCTAAATTGTTCTCTTACATAATTTATTTGTTTGTTTTATTACCTAAGCTAAAAATATCATCCTAATTTCTGGTGGATTAAATAAAGTTATTTTGAAGATTATTTTTGTTCTTACTGTATCGAAACCTTACATAGAAATGTATCAATGCTGGTAATAATTTCCGTATTTTAAGTATGGCTAGTTGCCAGAAAAGCGAAAAACTCTAGATATTGAAATATTATAATAGTGGATACAAATTATCTATAAATATAGAAAATTGTATATTTATGTAACTTTGAATTTTTTTTTTTTTTTTTTTTTTTTACAGAAGCACTTGTTTCCTTTTCAATTTTTTAATCTGGGGAAAAACCTCCTGGAGTACAAATTATGTTCAGTCAATAAGAGTGCGTAATGCAAATATCGCTAGATAAAGAGAAGAAACAAAATAAATATACTTGCAAGAAGATATGACATTTATAAAATCTATATTTAAAATTATATCACACACATTAATGGTTTTAAAATAGTTCAAATATTTTTATTTTTTAAATATAGGTTACCTCAATACGCTCATATAAGTGAGTACGAGTGTTGAAACCCCGAGTGCTCCTAGTTGGATGTACACAGTTACACGTATTTACTAAACATGTCTGTAATCGTGGATTAAACTTCTTTCTTTCATGCTATCACTCTGAAGTCTTTGACCCACTCTAGTCCTCTTGCGACTGTAAAACTCTTACAATATTAGAGTAATGTATCTTTGATTTATGTTTTCATAATTTTTTATCAGGTTTTACTAACCGAGAGGATTTTTCGCCTTAAAAAAAAAAGTGGAAATATAGACGAAGAAGTAACGTTCAACTACCATTGTAATACTTTGTTGCCGAGTATAAGTGTTAATATTTACAAAGGTGATAAACACTTCATTCTTGATCTTGCCAAGTTGATTTATATTCATTATTTGTTAAATTAGTCCATGACATTACAGGTTTACCATTTTATTGAATTAACTCATACACGACAAACAAGTCATAGGCTTGGGAAGTTAGTTCATTATCTACTCTAATTTGGAAAAAAAACATAAGGGTGTTTGACAGGTATCTATTTTGAACTCAGTGGTTTTTATTCATTATGTAAATGACTCCTAAAAATGAATGTGATACCGTATACTGATAAGTCCAACGGGTATGCTACAAAGAATCCATTGAATTAACCTAATAAATATATAAATATCATAGTACAGTTACCCAATAAGAATTAAATCTATGCTATTTAATTAAAAATCTTAACCAAATTAATCAAGTCCTAACATAGTGTTGGGTGCAGACCATAAAAGTGGTTACAGTTTTAGTTCTCAAACTCTTAAGATTGTTGTGTGTGAATCATCCAAATCATCTGTGTTATAAATCTGAGCTTACACTAGTATTTCTAAGAATATAGTATTGGTCACATTCTGAACAGTTCAGTGGTATAACACAGCTAAACAGATAACCAAAATCGTTTAAAAACAAGCAGTAGAAGTTTATTTTCTTGTTTCTTAATGGCGAAAACATTCACAGACTCACGTTAATGAGTACCGGTCTGCCAATCCCATATGAATCTAATGGGATGTACACTTTTTTCACGTAGTCTTGGATTAAATGACTCACTTTCATCTCTACTATAATTTTTCCTTTGCCAAACCTGATCTTTTCGACTTTGAAGCTTCTAAATATTTTTTCACCTGCACGGAACAAGGAAAATTTAAAAAAGGCGAAAACTATCTTGGTTATTATAGCCCTAAAAAAATATAAGAGAAAAACACAAAATGAAATTCCAAGCCCACGAATACTCCAATAGCGTCAGGATCAACAAATATCAACAGAGACCTGATAGGTAGGGTAGAAAGTGGAATCTAACAAAATACAAGACTAAATGTGTAGATCAAGCTGTCCTTCAGGATTGTTAAGTCGTAATGAAAATTGCATTGAGAATTATTACTTATTTTAACATTATTTATAATTATGGTAATACATACTAGGAGTTATTTTTTATACCTTTCCTTGTATGCCCATATTAGAAATATCTTTGGTTTACTAAAATAGTTGTTCTTTTCTCGTGATATGAATATATTTTTCACACTCAAATTGGAATGACATACGATCAAACATCGAGAATGATTTAGAAGCAATGCAGTGGTGGTTTTCCACTAATCATATGCTATTAAATGCAGAGAAAACTAAATATATCAATTTTAGTCTCAGGAAGGATGTGTACTTTGATAAACAAATTTATTATAGATGTTCTGAATGTCTTGGAGCTCAAACCATATGTTTGACAAATAAGTGTGCTATTGTGAACAGAACCTCAAGTATAAAGTATCTAGGAATTCATGTTGATAGTGAGCTTAATTGGAAAATCCACACAAGTATTTTGAAAAATAAAAAATTAACAATGTTGTACGGTACTTTTATTTCCTTAGAAGTTTATGTAACGAAAGAATCTTGCGTATGTTGTATTTTTCCATGATACAGAGTAGAATTGAATATGGAATAATTTTATGGGGCAGTACTTATGACACCTACTTAAACACAATATATTATCAACAGAAACATGTAATCAGATTAATTTTAGGGAAAAGTAAATTTGTTCATTCTCGTCCCCTTTTTCTACATTTAAAAATTTTGCCAATTAAATATATTTTTGTGTACAAAGTTTAAAAAAAATTTTATTGCAAAAGTGGTAACTTACCTCAAAACTCAATAGAGTATAATCAAAAATTGAGAACAAGGAATCAATTCCAAGTACCAAAACCTAATAACACTTTTTATACTAAAACCATAAATTTTATGGCACCTAGAATGTTCAATAGATTACCTAATGAAATCAAGCAATTACATAGCATTAACCTATTTTTGAAGAAGCTAAAAAAATGGCTGTTTACATTAGAGAACCTTGATTCTTTAATTGACATTCCAAAGTAGTACAGATGTGTTTTTTTTTTTTTTTTTTTTTTTTTTTTTTTTTTTTTTGTATATTTTTCCTATCAAGACTAGTCCTTTCATGAGTTACCAATTGTTATTTATTATGTTTAGTTTATTTTCTTTTTTAATTATGGATATATTGTCCTTTGGAATAGGGTTTACATTGGGAGCACCAAATTTTAGTTAACATTTATTTGTTTGAAAGCAATAAATTATAATAGGATTTAAAAGTTTATTAAAGTGGCCGAAAAGAGGAAAAAAGAAAAAATTCACTATCTGAACGCTTCTTAAAAAACAACAATATTAGGAAATAGGAACCTTCAAATGGGCAAAATGCCTTGAAGGCCCTAAATTTTCTCATTCTGATTGTACAAGACAAATAGTTTAAAATACTAAGTAGTTTGTAGTTTATAGTACTGATAATCTTGTATACACCAACATTCTTTTGATCTTTTGTTTGACTGATCAATGTAAGTAAGACTATATTTATTTTGTTTTTTATCCTATTTTTGTATGTATAATTCTCCTATTCTTGTATGTATAAATTTTATAATATATTTATTTAGTTCTTATGTATTTAGTGTTGCGTTGACATCAGTCTTGGCAAGTTTATTACAGTGTTTGAACTTGGACACGTGTTTAGTTATTTTTGTATTTTGGTGACTTTTGTTTAATTATGTATAAAAAAGAAAGGGAATGATTGTTATTAATTTGTAGCAGATTGAGGAAATAAATACATTTATTATTATTATTATTATTATTATTATTATTATACACGAACATAATACCGAGAAGATATGTGATTCCTGCAGATAGCAGCAATGGTGGCTTTTCAAAAAATTGTCATCTGAAGCTGGAGTCGGTTTTATGATAAACGTTCTTAAGGAGCCAAAAAAGTGAACATTAAAAACAATTATAGCAATTTCTGAAAGTCCATTTTACTAAATGGAGGACTTTCTTTAGGCAAGACAATAAACAATTTTGAAGAATACATTTAAATTGTTCACCGGAGTTACTGATTATATTTTCTAACACAGCTATAGAGATGTGTTTCTATAAAATTAGTATGATAAACAAAATGTTTGTAAACAACTTAAAGGAAAGTCGCAGAACATCAATGAATCACATTAAACAAATTTTAAACACATTAAACACACTAAACACAATAAAAAAAAAATAATCTAAATTTATTTTAATTCGTTGTTAATAAGCTTCAAGAAGAGTGGAGCATTTTATAAAACATTAACATTATCTCATTTAAAAGTGCCAACAAAACTATATTTTCATAAAAAATATAACAAAAATCATTCTTTTTAAAAAAATCAAAAATGGTAGATATAGTTAATAAGGAAAGCGCACATTTAAAAATAATTAATTGTAACGTTTACATTTCTGTAATGGAGTAGAAATAAAAAATGATATCTAGTTCCCAATATGTAATGTTAATAATAAATAAATTTAAATTTTAACATATTTCAGTTGGGTTCAATCAAACACACTGTATATTTTATCCCCTAAAACGTGTCAAGTGTTAGAGAAAAAAATAAATTGTAATAAATGCTTTTAACAAATGAAAATGGCCTGAGTAAGCACATAGAATCACATTATGCTACATACTAACTGTCAACTTGAATGGAACAAATTATTGACGGTTCTATACGGTTTGTTCGGCATATTTACAAATCCTAATGAGATGTTAATATGGGGAAAACATGATATTTTACTCAATTCGTATTTGATTTGAACGAGGAAACATTATTGTATAAATAAATACATATTTGTAATGAAATTTAATAAATAGTACAAGTTTATGGCTCCAACTTGGTACTTTGTTACCCAACCCCATTATAAAAGTAATACAAACATATCCTTTAAATATAATATCAAAATATAGGTGTCGTAGGCCTTGTAGGAAATGTTAAATTGTAAGTGGAAGGTTAGGGAGTTTTATATAGTAAAGTTGAAATAAAAATATTGTTACGCATATCAACCAAATATCGTAATAATTATGTATATCTGCACATACCTGACATCATCTAAGCTCTAACAGGCCTTAGACAACTATATAGCCTACAATGGGTATTTCGAAAATATTTTTTTTCGTTTCTTGAAGTCATTAAAGTTAAAAAATTAGTAAAAAGCGGAAGTCAAATCTTTTTAGTATTACCAAATTAAATTCTATTTTTAGGTTTCTCCATATAGTTTTATACTCAAGTTTGGCATCAATCTTTAAATAGCACATCGAAATTGATTAAGCTGATTTTAATATATTTAGTTTATCAATACAGTGGACATTTTTCCAATAATATCCAAACTTACTTACGAATATACTTACTTACTTACTTACTTACGAATATACTAAATTGTCAAGGTCGGAAGAGCACAAAAATTGTTCCAGAGACACGTCATAGGAAAGATGAAAGAGAGGTAATTTACAGATCACTATAAGTAAGCCCCTGAGGGAACATTAATAAAAATATAACTATATATTATGATGGGCCTTACAATAAATTTGAAATTTACAATGTAAGTCTTATTAAAAATTTTGTACATATACTCAAAATTTAAATAAAAAGGTAAGGAAAAACTATTTTAAGTTTCGACCTAAATGTGGCCATATATCAAATTTTATCAAAGAAGAATATATATATATATATATATATATTTAAAAAAAATTTATACTCGTTTTCCATTCAAACAAATATTCAGTATGATATCAATGACGCAGCTCTCTATCTCTTTCTCACGTTTGTTTCCCTTCTCTCTCACACACACATTGCCTACAAACATTAAAATAATTAGATTTATAAAATACATGTACTCATACATAAACCCATTCACGTCGGGACATAAACATTTCTTTACCTATCACTCTTTCTTAATTGAATACCCTTTAAAATATATTGTAATTGAAAAAAAATAAAAATATCTTTAATTTTGATTTTAAATTAACCAGATTAGTTTTTTTATATGGGACATTATAAAATAATGATAATTGTGTAAAAAATATATAATTTATAGTAAAATACAAAGTATTTATTGATTTGATATTATTGTATAAATGGTTGGCTAAGATCGATCAGTCCAATGATATGTCTTTATTATTTATTTATCAGTTAGCAAACAAATAAGATTAAAAACACCAAATAAACTCTACGAATATCAGATGTACTCTCACTCAATAAACTCTGAAGGAGATGTTACATAAAAGAAAATATTTTTTGTACCTACTTTATATCAAATATAATATTGTCCCTAGAGTATATCGCCAATAAATTCCTCCACCTTCCCACCCCGGCCTAACTCCCACATTGCCTTCAATCTTTGTAAAGACATTGACTCGCGACATTTTATTTTGTCTTACCAATCTAAAATACATAAAACTGAAAAAAAAAACGTGTAACAATTACTATGAAGGGAGATAGGGATTTGAAGGGATAAGGATTTTTTCGTACCAAGGTATTTTGATACGTCTATAATATTTTTTAAATTATAATTCCTGATTTCTTCTTTTAAAACATTATCAGTTAAAATATTCTATATTACGTTTCAAAAAAATTTTTTACGTTGTTCCAATGAGTTTGGTCAGATTTTAAACTTCCATTTAATATGCATTTAGTCATATTTTACATGTATTTCTATTAAATTCTCATCTCATTTTCTCATTGACGTAAGGAATAGGTTGACAGTATGTCGCCTATTACATGTTCATGACTTGTACATAACGATTAATTCAATTATTGATTAATTTATGTTACAGTGATCTTGAAATGCTGGTGGATTGGTGTCAAGAAAACAAAATTTAGAAAAATAGTTGTGATTAGTATGTTGACTTCATTCTCAACTTCTTTTCTTCTTTTCATAGACAAAATTATTAACCAAATTGCTACAAGATAAAAGTGATCATATGGTTCAAAAATTAATTTTGTAATATAAGTGGGAGATTCTGATATCCTACGGTCCATTTTTCTAAGAATACTAGGAAGCTCTTGCTACCCCCGAGAGGGGAAGAGGACTACGGTTCCCCTTTGTTGTTTAGAGATTTAAAACCTCCACGCCTTCATCATGAATAAAGTAAGAAATGTACATACGATAAAGGCCTATTCTCTCGAATACTCTAATACGATCAGAGCTGGAAGAGAACAAGAAATGTTCAAGATGTACCTGTTAATTAAAGTAGAAGAAAGAACGGAAAATAAACCAAAATACGCCTAAAACGATCTAGAGAGTGTCCCTAGGATTTTATACCTGTAATCACTAATAACAAGATTTAGACATAATCTGTGATATGAAGCCTTATCACATCACACGTTCTTGTAACAATAGAATAGATAGTATTCATAAAAGGTTTCTAGTGCTAGTTGAAGAGCGAATTGTTGTCCATTCGTTGAGAAAAAATAGTCTTCGTTCGTTCAATGCGAAAATTAAAAAACTTCCTTAACATAATTATCAACTGCGTATAGAGCTTTTGTAATTATATTATTTCGCAATAATTAGATCAGCATCTCGGTACAGATAATCTATATCTCAAAAAAAATCTTACAACATTTTTTTTTCCCATGCCTCATTAACTTAATTGGTAGTTTTGATTCTACTCTTATCTTACATTATCCAATGAAATGGTCAGTACAGGTGGAAATACATGTTGTGTTATAAGAGCGTATGATAAAAAAAAATCATTCTGACGTTATGTTTTCCTTCCATACAGCTAAAGTTTCAAAATTATATTAATAATATTTAATGCAACATCAGATATATCTTGTTGAAGAATCTCCATATCAGTTGCCCGATGATGCCGCAAGGCGAATCAATTGTAGCTGATTTACATTATTAATATAATTTTGAAACTTTAGCTGTATTGCTTTATTTAATCCAATAATATGTATATTACTAAAATTTAAATTTCAAATTATTATTTCAGATTGTTAGAATTTATTTAAAATATAGCCTATATGTAAAGCAATAAACTTAAATAATTCTGATACGATTGCACAGTTTCCAGCTGTTGTTCCACTTGCAAAAATCACATAAGTTATATGCCAATATAACTAGAATGCAGATGTGCACAAAGTAATGGATTCACAATGGCATGTACGATATTGTCTGCAGTGTTGAAGTTTTAAGGTTTTTCTTACCCATAACTTTTTTGGGGGTTACAACTATAGAATGCATGGTAATAATAAAAAGATTACGAAAATATGTCAGTTTATATAACTGTACATATGTTCCTAATTAGTTGTCTCCATAAAGCAAATTATATTATCATATAGTCACTGCTTCTTGCTGACGTAAAGTGAGAAATGTTAATTGAGCGTAGTTTTTCAGTTATACCGTAGATTAATTAAATTGCTAAAAAACTAGAATAATATATGTTAGTTGAATTTAACTCCAATAAAATATGTTATTCCCACTACTTAAAAGTAAAAGTACATATTTTGAAGAAAAACTCAGAAAAAAAAAAATTTTAAAAAAAAGAAAGAGATTTTTATTTTATAACCTAAACTGTAAAATGAACCAAATAAAACTAAAAGTTGTACCAGGAAAATTATGGAGAAAAAGGCAGAATCACTTCCTTCGTCTAAATACACTGAATTTAAAGGCTTGCTATTTAAAATATATCTAGAACTGTTAAACAAGCAATCTTAGTAAGTTTATTTTAAAACAGTTTTTATTTAGCCATAGTTTATTTTCACTTACGATTTTCGGTCAATAATCTAGAGATTTCACTAAAAATCGAACGAAAACGGTTTAATAAATTTGTACAAATTAAGCCCCAAATTTTTATTTAGAGAGATGTCGAAAAATACGTCTTTTTTGTGGGAAGAGAGGGGAAGTTTTTAACGGCTACAATTTGAGCAAAATTTTGTCAAAATCGTTTATCCTATTACCTAAAATCACATGTATGTGTTTTATAATTTATGGAAATTTATGAGCTATTGTAAATAAAGAGTAAAACCGTCCTGATATTACCACAATATTATTCAAATCTCTCGACTCATTTGAGTTATGGAGGGATCTATAAAGAGACATCATTCCAGAAACATCCTGTTTTGATACACAGGGGACCAAATAACCGATATAAGGAAAAAACGATTTCTACATTTAAACCCATCATGATATTACATATATGACTTACTTGACTTATTTCCTTTTATCTCCTATTGGAGCATAGGGCGTCCAGAAGAGCTCTCCATCTGTCCCTGTCTCCAACAAATGCCTTCACTTCTCCCCAAGTCTTGTTAACCTCTTTTGCTTCTTTAATAATGGTCCTCTTCCAGGTTTCTCGGGGTCGACCTCTTCTGACACCTTGCGGGTTCCAATCTAGGGCCTCCTTCTTAATGGTTCCGTCTGGCTCAGTGTTTGTCCTAACCACCTGAATTTAAAAGCTCACTATTTAAAATATAACTATTAATGTTAAATAAGCAATCTTTATATTTTTGTATGTTTATTTTTAACAGTTTTTCTTTAACCGTAGTTTATTTTCACATACGATTTTCGGTCAATAATCTAGACATTTCACTAAAATTCGAACGAAAACGGTTCAATGAATTTGTATAAATTAAGCCCTATATTATTATTTGGAGAGATGTCGAAAAATACGATTTTTTTGTGGGAAATGATGGGAGTTTTTAATGGTTACAATGAACACAATTTTATCAAAATCCTAATAACTAAAATCACATGTATGTGTTTTATAATTTATGGAAAAGTATGAGTTATTGTCAATAAAGAGTAAAACAGTCCTGATATTTCCACAATATTATTCAAATCCCTCGACTCATTTGAGTCGTGGAGCGATCTACAGAGAGACATCATTCTAGAAACATCGTTTTTTGATACACGGGGGACCAAAAACTGATATAAGGAAAAAACTATTTCAACATTTAGACCCATCATGATAGTTGTTTTTATTACGTGTATAGGGGAAAGTAATAACATTACAACAATACACTTATAAGGATGTACATAATGTAAAATACACTCATTAAAATGATATAAATATTGTTTAATATATTATTGGAAAAACTGAGATTTCTCAATCTTATTGCTAAAGTTTATAAAACAATATAAAAGTTACAGTTAATTGAAACTAAATATTTCAAAGGTTTAATTTATGTTACAAACACTTTGATGCCTACCATATATTTTGTCTGAAAACAGTTTTATTTTAAATAGACCAGGATTATCCTAAACGTCAAGTTTATCACATCAGATCTCATAAATATTAGGCTGTAATTGCCCACAGACACACAGTTATATAAATATAATGCGACTTCTGTTACGCGGTAAAACAAATTGCCCACAGAGGTATTTATTTAATACATTTAAACTTTAATCTTCTTGCAAATATATTGCGACATTTTTCATACAGATTGTCGTGAATAAAACTGAAATGTTTAGAGATTACAATTTGTACTTTGTAGCGGCGTTTTAAAAGCGGATATGCCTGTAAAACTATCTCTTCCGTTGGAATATAAATTATAATCATAACAAGTAACTATATTTATGAATTTAGATAATATTACTATTCGCTTTTAATAAAAGGGTATAAAGAGTGTCCATAAATTAATCAAACAAACTAATGGAGCATTGGGTATGACAATATATACAAGAAATGTCATTTAATGATAGTCATGTCTTGCTAAGTTTTCGAATATAGAAAGGATATTGAGTTCAGATTTCGTATACAATTTTTTTTTTCGTTTTACAAGTTTGCCAAAACAAAACCAAATATCTACAAAATGACTGCCGTTTAAAATTTTAACTTATATTTTATAAAAACCGTTATGTATCAGAGAAAAGTAAGTTTTTGTTATGTGACCATTATTCAGGAACTGTAATATATTTACTTTGAAAGTAGCATAGGAATATGAGTCCATAATCCTCCGCATTTTATTAGGGTTTAAACGAAATCGATACAGCTGATTATAAGATTGAACTGCTTTTTAACAGCTCCATGGCCAATTTTTGATTATTTTCTATCTGTATCTATTGAAACGTAATTTTCGGAAAATACTTTTGTTTTCATCCTTATTAGGTGAGCAAAATTTGATCACAGTTTTTTTTTCTGACACTCTTAAAATCGTAATTATTTATTTCTACTTCTTGTTACAGCTACTGTTAAATTTTTCAGAAATTAAAGAAAGATGAATATTCAAAAAGGTATAGCCAAAATATGTCTACGCATGTTCGCTTTGTAGCAATGCAAGTGAACTTTCTGAAGTAACAGCGATATATTTGTTCGATATTGTATGCGATTTATTTATTACTATGTTTTTATCGCGAATATAATACAATATTCATTTTCATCTCTGATTCGTTGTTCTTAATTGATGTTGAAGTTTTGTCTAAATTTACAAGTTATAGAAATGACATCAAATTATTTAATACATTGCATTCTGCCACACAGAATCTAACAATATTCGGTGTTGCAAATGCGAAAATGTCAGTAATATTTTCATTGAATTCATTTAAATAAATGGTTTAGTAATGAAAGAGAATTTCACTTTCCATTACGTTAAAAAAGAACATAAAGGTTATTCATAGTATTAGCAATATGCTTAAAAACAAAGAGACTAGCCTTTGTCCAGAACCCTCCCAACTAATTGGCGACAATCCAACATCTGACTTTCCCAGCTTAGTCGTTTGAAACCACTCCAATTTACGAGTAGACAAATAAGAGGAGGAATATTTCTATTTTATACCTTATGAATTATAATAAATTTGTTTGTTAAACAACCCATCTGAACAAAAACTATCTTGTTTTACGTAAACTGGTGAATATTTTAGTTTCAAAATGTTTTAATGAAATTAATTTTGATATTTAACTAGATAATTGAAATTGGACATGTAGATAATTTATTTGGCGATGGATGTAATATGCAAGTTAATGGGCTCCATCTTGTGCCCAATCCTTTCACACAATGTAATACAAACATATCCTCTAAATTTAATTGCTAAGAGTTGGTTAGTTTGGCCTTGCAGGAAATGATAATTGTACAGTTAGGTCATGAAGTAAGTTTGTTTAAAACAGATTTCATACACGTTTTCTGACCCACGAAATTGCGTACTACAATACTTTATTCACATCATTTGGGCCTAACCTAACGGTTTTCATAGATGTGTGTGATATATTGAATGTCTCCACTCAAGTCAGCATCTTGGACGCACCGGATCTTTTAGGTATACGAATATCACATATTCTTCTCAAGTTATGCTTCAAAATAGGCTTTCTTTTTGACAATACCTATATTATTTCTCATCGTAAAAAGATGGGTGGTACCATTACATGCAGAACAGATTTTTTTCTTCTAATTTTTAATTTGATAAATAAATAATAAATTTGCACAAAATAACTGTTTAAAAAGGTCGCCATTTTGACATTTTCACTTAAATTTCTCTGAATGCCAATAGTGGCCTATACCAAAAGTAATTTAAAATTTTGTCTCTTGCTCTCGTGCTTACTCACAGAAGAAATGTTGAAAAATGAGAGAGAGAGAGAGAGAGAGAGAGAGAGAGAGAGAGAGAGAGAGAGAGAGAGAGAGAGAGAGAGAGAGAGGGGGGGGTATAGGTAAAAAGGTTTATGTTGTCAACCCTTGTACAATAATAATTGTGTTATCAATTATAAAGTATACAGATGAAACAATAACTATAACATAAAATACTGCCTATTTTTAGTAATATATAAATAGTTTAAAACATTAACAACCATATAAAATAAATTGTATATAATACACATATTTACTTCTAAACGTAGTTTTTGTTATCGGATTTAAATAAATCATACAGTCAAAGGATTAAAGACGTAATTAACAAAATCCTTTGTTAAGGGAGAAACATTCCCGGCAGGACTACTTGAGAAATAATATAAGAGGCACTGGAAAGTCCTTGCGTCTTTAGAAATGTGCTGAGGTAAATTTCCATCTTATTACGACGTTCTCCTTTGCATTTCATTAGAGTTAAAAGTATTCGTTAAACAAATTGAATGAAGTAGACTGACACTTCATTACCAAATGATACAAATCAGTTGCAATTTGTTTCACTCATTCTTCGATTTTCATTAGAACTTAAACTATATATCTAACTAATAGATTTTATTTAATTAAACTATTTGAATTCATTGAATTCATTTCTCGTATTCAGGTCGATAATGGAATTCCGTTCTCATAATCACTAGCAACGATTTTGATCAATTTTGCTCATGTGTAGCCAGTAACGGCCCAAAGAGTACGCTAATACAACATTTCCAAGAAAAAGGTTCCTTATTTGTGTTAACACATTTAGCATTTATGCGCTTATAAACATCGATAGTACAGTATGATTTGGTACCACTTTGATTACAATAAATGTTCAATAACAATACAAGAATAAAGTCATATGTAAAGTATTTCATTATTTTTTTATATCTACCTGTAATGGAGTTTTGTTCAAGTGTACTGTAGGTGAGTTATTATTTACTGTTTTATTTTACTCTATGAATATTCCTATGCTTCGATTTACATAGGTTTACAAAAAATATTTATTACAAGTATTAAAAACCCAATGAGCTAGTTATTCTGTTCATTGAAGCACTAAAGTGCCGTTATTTATAAATATCTATTGGATAATATTTATGGTTGGTTATACAGTAAAAACACTATCAATGTGGAATCGTGCAGGGTTAGACAATACCCATAAAATACCCTCCATAGACTCACAAGCCGCATTATCCCCTTTCCTCTCAGTCTAGTTGGTACATAAATCTTGACGATGGAGGGTAACTGCATGGCGTTAGTGTTTGTATGGCTGTCTATGCTTTGTTTGTGAGTTCTCTACTCAGAGAGAGGGAGGTAAAATATAACATTGTATACATTAAAGGAGGCATTGATATATCACACTGAAATAACAGTTTTATTGTTGTTGTTTTTGAACTCGATTTGGTTTTTAAATAAGAAATTGTACAAATAAATTATAAAACTTAATTTATTTATGTAAAATTTATAATGTCAAATGATGAATTTTTATTGAACTTAAATTTGAAAGATAATTGGAGTTTTCATAATTTTATATCGAGTAATACAAATTTGTATCCGTACAACTGAACTTTTGTTTATACAAAAACTTGACGTATGAAAATGGAAAATTTCACTCAGAAGAGATCACACTGTAATTGCAATTAACTTCGTCCTTAGTTTTATTTCCTAATCTTAACTTTTCTTAGCCTCAGAAATTCTAAAAGTAATTTTTGTACTCATATTGTAGCTCTATTGAAATTCGTAAAAAGCAAACTGAAAATTTGAAAATGGCAGATGTCTGAAATAAGGGTTTAGTTTCTATCTCGTGCGTTATTTAACACTATAATTTGATACATAATTGCATAATGCAATTCTCCGTGAAATGGCACCATTTCACCACTTCACGCAAAAATGTAGCTGCGAATTATAAAATGTGATAGACTATTTGTATAGTTACGAGTTTCTACTTAGCCAAAACGCGGACATGAGCCGAGCGGGAAGAAGCACTTCACATATATAAAGCTTTAAGGCCATCCAGGTCTGAGTACAGGGTGATTTTGAGGTATAAAAACGGCTTTTGTTGCATAACTGAGAGGTATTTGGAGGCAGAAATAAATGCGGATTTATGTAGTTTAAATATTATACTTTTTTGTAACTTTTAAATTTTTGTCTCCTATATTTAATTAAACTTTATTTTTTAAATAAGATATTTTCATGTAATTTTTTACACGAAAAACAATGAGAAAGCAGTTTTTCGCTAAATGTGTTCATTTTAAATTATAGGCGTTCAAAGTTGCAGTAAAAAAAACGCGTTAGTAATAAAAAGGGGTAAAATGTGCCTTCAAGACTATTTTATTGTGTGTTCGCTGCAGAATACACCCAATAACGACTTAATTTTATAGGCGAAATGAAGAGTTATTAAGGTGCATTGTTGTAATGTAATACAAACAGCTGATTTAAATAAGGCCTACTTTCATAAATGGATATTACTTGAGGTTAACGAACTGCAAATCTGTAAAGTGGAGACACTTCGAACAATTATTGTAGAGTGGTATGCTTTCAAAATTTATTGTATTAGTATGTATTAACGAAAAAAATTATTCACATTTTAAAATTAAATATTGTAATATCTAAAGTGAATAATAACATTTGGCATTTGATTTGTAGTTGTGTTGTTAATTATTAGATTTTGCTTAGTGTTATTACCATTATACTGTTTAAAGTTCGTAATTGAATGTATTCTACTGGAAAAGTTTTCAGAGTCCATTTTACCCTATTTTACTGCTAATGCAATTTTAAATCATTGCAACTTTGAATGTTTACAACTCAAAAACGAAGGTATTCATCGACAAACTGCTTTCAACATAGTTTTCATTGTCAAATTCGTTGTATCGCATATCCACTTTCCAACCATAAATGTTTTCGATGGTTCATTACTATTAAAATAAATTTTGAAAGCATACCATTCTATAATAAATGTTTCAAGTGCTTCCCCTCTACAGATTGTCAGTGCGCTAACGTCAAGTAATACAGTATCAGATTATGAAAGTAGACCGAGTTTAAATCAGCTTTTTGCATTACTTTACAACAATGTAGCTTATTAACTACTAATTTCGCCTTTAAAATTAATATTTCTAGTGATTCAATTATGTTTGTACCGATTGAAGCACACCAAAGTCGAAATACTGACACGGTCGAATATACATTTGTATACTCAAATACATATATCTAGGAGGCACATTTAGGCCTAGCTGTCGTCAAGAAAGCTGTGCTCTACACAATAACTAAGTTTAAAACTAATGTAACAATTCTTTAAACAAACTTACATTTTTAAGATTTGTTTATCTACAAATACTGTTTAACTTTGCCTACAAGTCCAAAGAGGCCAACTGTTGGGCAATGAGTTTAGAGAATCTGCTTGTGTTACATTGTATGATAGGGCTGGGTATGTACCATGATGCCGCAAGTTAACTTGTTATATTTCTATTCAGCTTCAACAAAATATAATTTAGTGCATACATAAATAATAAAATATATTTTAATGAATTATAATTACAGTACCATAGCCAGTGAATGTATCATTTATTAGAAAACGTGAAATAAAATACCAACATACTTCTTGTCTTCCATTATCGAGATTAGATAAACGTTTCAAATATTGCCAATAAAAAATACCTTAATTATTTTATATTAGTGACATATATTATTAACGTTGTCATATTGTTTGAAATGTTAATTTGTACGTATTTGCTATTAAATCTTGTTTTACTATTGTCATTTTGTTTTCTTTAAGAAGACAATAGATCCGAGAGTAATGTTTTCAACAAAGTCTGAATTTATTATACTCGTAAAATCCTGGTAAATGATTAACTTCCTTGAGAAGAAATAAACCCTGCACGATTAATTATTTGTAATTTCTCTAATTTATCATATACATAAAATATGCTATTGCGGATATATACGATGTGAGGTTCCGTTAGTTGAAAAAAATGTTATTCCGAATAATGTCGGCCTGGCGTCTGTCTGTCGTGTGTTTCATGTGAAACGATTTTAACCAAATTGTATGTCTAGGGATATTTATTTCATATACTGGGTAGCAGACGACAAAATAAACATAAAATTCCGCGTTAACCGATTTCAATCAAATTTGTTTTGGGCATAATTTTATTAAATATAATTTTATCAGTTTTTTTAATAACTCAAAAATATCGGTTTGTAAATTATAAATTAAATATATAAAAAGTTGTTTGTAGTGATGTTAGATATTACGCAATTTCTCAAAATGGCCTCTACCGATTTTATTGAAATTTTATTAAAAATAAAAACCCAAAAACTCATGGGTAAAATCGAAAGTAATATATATATATATATATATATATATATATATATATATATATATATATATATATTACGATTCATGAATAATTGATAAACAATAGTAATAATAATAATATTAAATTAACATCCATCGTTATTACGTTAAACTTGGATAAATTCTAAAAATATTTATACTAATCACGTAAAAAAAGGAATCAAAATAAGTCTGGTATAATGTAATAAGCGAATTAATTAATTTAATAACAGCGACTTTGGTGATATTATTAGTTAAACGTTTTAAAACGGATTAAAAATTTAAAATATCAACCGAATTACTTTAAAGTTGAGTAAATTCTGAAAAGATGATTAAAAAACAAACACGGGAAATTTAAAATGAACCCGCTATAATGCATTTCGTAAAATGATAACACATTTTTGCTCGTTTTTAAGTAAAGAATGTTTACGTAATGCGCGGAGATAATTCAGGGGGTGATTATATGAGTCAAAATAAAGCAAAAGTTCCTATAAACGTATGTTTGGAAATATTCTTTTACCAGCTATCCACATTTTGTCTCGTTTTATTAAATAATTTATATCTCCAGAACAGTTCAATAGATTGAATTGAAATTGTGCACGGTAGTCGTTAATCTTAAGTCCTACTTCCAAAAAAAAAATAATAATCTTTCAACGTTTGAAAATGGCGGTCATTAAAAATTTTATTGAAAATATATTTAATGTCCTTTCTCATTTAAAATACTTAAATGGCCGAAATTTTGAAACTGATTATTGAAACGAGGTGATTATTTTTTCAAACTTGTTCTCTATATTTTTGTCTACAGTGAAAATTTTTAATTCAATATTTTGAGCTGTTAAAAATGATTTAGTAAAAAACAAAATGGCGGATAGCTGGTAAAAGATGCTTTTCCGAACATATCTTCATAGGAAATGTTACTTTATTTTGTCCCATAAAACCACCCAGTCAATTATCTCTGCTCATTACAGAAATACCCTGTATAGAGCGCAAATATAAACCATGACGATGTCAATGATTCATTATATTTTTATTAAAAACTAACCAATGATATTTTTCTTGGAAATTACTTTTTTTCTTCGTTACGTTTTGTTGGTTTTGAGGATGGGTGATGGTTCTGCTTCATTTTTTAATTTAAACAATACGATTTTTCGTAATTAGAGAAATAAAATCAAATAGGAAATTAATATGAATAAAATGTACCAAAAAATAAAGTAGGTTTTACATTGTCAAATTTAGATAAATTTCAAATAAACATTACGATGTGCAAAATGATAACTTTATTTTCTCTTGTCGTATTATACATAAATATCAATCGATTACTTTAACTACTTTACTACTTTACTATTACTCTACTAGTATTAAACAGAATAGTTTCAGTTTGTCAACCTCGGTTGAGTGAAAGCAAAATAGATTATTCCACAGATTTACTCAACCGAATAACAGTACCTTGTCTATCTTTTCGGGTGACTGCCTCCAATTTTAATAATATTGACTGCTTGTACCATATTTGAATTTATCATTTTCAAGGATATAATTTGGAAGTTATTTTGATAAAATTATAAAGTTGAAGTTATAAAGGATGATTTAAAATTGCATCTAATATTTCGAGAGCTAATTATAGAGGTAAAACATTGATAGTTTTACCTACAATAAATCCGTTAACACTTAGTTTTTCGTTTGATGTTTTATGTTAAAAAAAAAAAAACATATCATTTTATGTAGATAAAATATTGAGAGACGATTTTGTATTTGTATTATTTATGTAATGTTTTACCACTGTACTACAAAACCAAAACTTTAATTTGTACGTTTCCAAATTTGGGATGTTTTAAATTTTTAACGTTGAATATCTTGAAACACCATTACCATTTCAAAATATTTACAAAGATATTAAAAAAATTCCTTTTTTAACGAAAAACCTAATGATAACAAACTTATGAGAATTATAAAATATTTAAATAATATTAAAATAACAGTCGCCATTTTGAAACTGTTAATAAAACCATTGTCAATTTTTGGTACAATCTGTCAATGTATTAAAATATTTTCAATAACAATTATAATTATTCCACGACATTTGGTTCACGAGAAGCTTGGATGTTAAAGGTAATTATCATGAAGTAATGTTTTGAATTTTTTGTCGATAACTCGGTCATCCAAAAACTTGAATTGTGTAGTATATATCGTTTTATAAATGATTTCAAACGGCATTTTAACACGGAAATAATGTCTAAAATTACTTCACTTTGTATAAATTCATCCAAAGCATAAATATTATAATTTGAATAGTTTAAACTAATACCGTCCAGTTTAGTTTGTGGAGGAGGAAGGGGGAAATTCTTCCCCTTTAATTCGATTATTAGTTTTATAGACTGATGTTAATCATTTATATTCATTTTTTTTTAAATTAATGAATTCGTAATGTCGATTTTCAAATATTACGTTTTTTGTAAGAGCTCCTTGGTACATTAAATAACATTATATTTGTAGTGTATATATAGGCCTATCCCAATATGTTAGGAACTGAAATTTTTGTCGTTTGGTTTAAATCACGAAATAATAAGTTTCGTTTTGGTTTCATTTAAGATTTTCAAGATTGTAACAATTCCTTGGTACACTAAATATTATTATTTTTGTAGGATATATAGGCCTATCCCGATATGTCGCGAAGTGGAATTTCTTTCGTTTGCTTTACATCACGAAATAATAATTTTCGTTTGGGTGTTTAGTACGTATATTAGAGAAAAAGATCAATATATTTTGAAAAAAAAAATATAATGTGTATGGTTTTTCGTCAAGATATTTGGAAAAAATATGTACAAATATCTAATTTTATTGAAATCGTTCGACCGGTTTTGGCTGCAGAGCAGAACACATACAAAAAACAGGCAGAGAGGCATAATGTTCAAAACTACTTTATGGAATGAAAGGAAGTCAAAAAATAAATAATAATAATAAAACAGATCGGCACAAAACTCTACATTGATATTATAGGGTTTCCAATTTTGTTGGTGAAGGATATTTATGGAATTTTTATTTTGCATTCAATTATGTCTTACGATCTTGTATTGTGAGGAAACATAGACATACTAACCGTAAAAAATAGAGGGATAAGAATTAACTTATGACTAAGTCTCACACGAGAATAGAATGTAAACTGTTTGTACGTTTAAATATTCTGACAGTAATAAATTATTGATTGTCCAGTCACGCTCCACTGTATACACTTATGTATGCAGGCCTATGTATCTATATACATACTGACTCACACTCACAAAAATAATACCATAACTGTCTCTCACCCATACATACATAGAAAACATTTTGTAAAGAAGAAAAATCTTATGTAAACTATGAGTGTAAAAAAGAGAATTTATTTCAAATTTTAGTTATCACGAACCAATCTTTCATTTTTAGAATACATCGATAATGCAAATAATATTATTATTTCCGAAATACAAGAATAAAGTATTTTTTTAAGTAGTAATGTGAGATATAATTATTCAAATGTAAATATTATTTTTTTACTAATATACAATACTAAAAATAAATTTAATTTTTCTTTATACATAATTCACATTGTCTTAAATTTATATTATAAATATACATAGAGTATGAACACTCTCCAATTATTACCTTATTACATGGTTTTAAACTTGAATATGTGTTAAATTATAAAAAATTAACCATTACATATAATTAATATATTACATTTGGAAATTTTTAAGTTTTCATTTCTGTCTACTGTCCCGCGACGTTACCATTTTAACATATTTTTTTGGTGAGGGTATTTAATTTTTCAGAAATTTTAATTTGGGTTGTCAGTAAATAAGTTTTGTTTTGATTTTTACGGCCTACTTTTGCAAAAAATAATCAATTCATTATAAAGATAGAATAAAGCTCGAACACAAGATCTCAAAAAAAATTACGTTTTCATCCAAAAAACGACATGTCGTCATCCACAGTGATATATGAGCTACAATAACTAAACTATAACTAATCTAGCACTGCGCCAACCCCCGTATTTTTACAAAACTAAAGGGGCGTGGCCTAAACCTACCTTCTAATATTAAGGCGTTAACAAGTGCCTCGCTTCATTCTAAATATAACTTTAACTTTGAAGTTGAAACGCGTTTAATTAAGTAAACGTAATTTTTCTGAGATCTTTTGTTCGCGTTTTATTCTATCTTAATATTATCTCACAAGTGAAGCTAATAATTATTTATAAATTCATTATTCTCTATTTTAAGAAAATCGTAATTTTGTGTTTTTCGTACCTTGTAAATTTTGAGTAATCAAATAAATTTTAAAATTAAACATGTCAAGATACATCCAAATTGAGTCTACATACAAAATTTCACTATAATCGGTCCACTCGTTTCAGCTGTAGAGCTCTACACAAACGAGAGAAGACGGACAGATATACACGTAACTGCTTTAAAAAAAAACTAAGCAACCTGAAATCGATTTTCGTACAAGGAATATAATCGAAAATTAAGAAGAAACAAACTTTGGAATATAAATTAAGTATTATCGGAACTGTATAATTTAAACAAGAATTAAACAGATTGTATTAAATGCAGATTATCTCAACTAAAATATTAGGTAAGCAAAACGAGGGGACATGTTGATTGTTATCGGGAGCTCGCAACATTGTTTACTGAAAAAGCTGTATACTCCAGAGCGCATGCTCCATCTAGAACCTCGAAGCGTCGGTCTGGCCTGGACCCTAGTGCTCAGTCGGATGTCCAGGAGTTCAGATCCTTTTAGTGTCCTTCTTCGTTTAATAAATCTCTTTAATATGTGATGTGTGTTCGATAAAACCAGAGATTAACATTATGTAACGTATTTTATTATTTTAGAAATCAATTCAATGTTCGTGTCGTGGAAAAATATGTTCGTTTCAATTTGTGTTAGTGAGGGTTGTTCGTCGAATCAGTGAATTAGATTACAAAGATTAAAATATCCTTCGCGTTGTGTATATGTAGAAGTAGCTTAAAGTGATAAATAAAATTTCATACATAAACAATTTCGTATTCTATTAAATCATTTCATTTTATGTTTGTTAGAAATGTATAACTTGCCGTTTTCATTTAAATTAAATACATTTTGTGTCTGTGATTAAAACGAAAATGTCTGAACAAAACGTGAATATTTTGTTAAATGTTAAATCCAATGGAACTTTTATACGTTAGGAAGACGCCAGTTTGCGATGTAAAGTGTTAAAGCATTTAAAGTGATTTCCATTAAAATGAAATGGGTACAATTCCGGCTAAAAAATATATAACTCTTAAGGGATACAGAAGTATTGAAGGTTAGTTGAATGTTGTTTATCTATTGTTATCATTTAAATGTTACAATTTTATCAATTGATAAAACTTATAATGTAATGATTAAGTTTAACAGGTTATGATTTATTTACTTAAAAGTATAATCTGTCTAATTACTGATAAAACAATTTATATGTTTATATAATATGATAATAATTTATTTATAAATTAGAAATTATGAACTTTAAATTTTAGAGGTTTTAAAATATTTATTTTAAATAACTGACAACCGATTTTGACGCGAAGTTAATAATAATGGTAAAGTTTAAACCGCATATTAACATATTATTTTATAACTTTTAATTGGATATTTGTCATCATTCGTGTAGTTACTAATGTACAACATTTTGAGATTTTGAATCATCTTCCGATATCAAGCGAAGAAACATATTAGTTTTCATTTCCCACATAAGTCTAAACAACAGGATTATTTTTCTGTTCTAGGTTTATCACTTGATAACGGGATTGATTTATACTCCTGAAAATTCATGAATTAGTTTTGTATGTAACCAAGTTATGGCAAATGTCCGAATAAATCGTATTAATGGTATGAACAATCAGTCATTATGTAATAACTTTAATAATTAAATATGTTATTTTTGCTAGTTCGAATATAACTTTCTTTAAAATGATCTTCTTATGTAGGTTATTCGAATATGTTATGTATATAAAACTACTACTCAACGTTTCTAAAGTATGAATCAACTATCATTATCAAGCGAGAAACATAGAATATGAGAAATTTGATAAAAAAACAACATAGAGTTTAGCACCATGTTGGAAAGTAAAATAATTAATCTAAAAAACGAAGCCAATTTGTAAAGCTAGGGTTGAGTAAAAATAATAACTGTTACCCGCAGGGGCTCTAACTGCAAGGCGTTTCGAAAGTATGTATCAACCTCTTATATCAAGTGAAAAACCTAAAATATGTGAAAGAAAAAAGAAAAAAGCCTAAAGCGCCAATTTGAAAAGTAAAACAAATAATCTAATAAAAGAAACCAGGGATATTGCTAGGTTTAAGTGAAATTTATGAACCTGTTATCCTCAAGGGCTCATTTATAGTAAGGCCCAAGTGATAGTATCTGAATATCATCATTTGTTATCTTAGGTTAGATCATTGTCTTTCATCATTCCTATTGTTTCTCTCTTGACCAAATCTTGTTCCTTTCCGACCCTGACGCTCTTAAAGTATTTGAGGGCTTGAGTGTCTTTGTGTTAGTTCTTTTCTACCTTTTTGTATAATGTGATAACCAAGAAGTTTTCTCGTCTTAAAACAATAAGAAAAAAAAACTTGTTATTTAATAACAGCAGTTGATTAATACTCTTGAAACGTCGTGTATTAATTTGTTCGTTACCAGAATAAATATTAAATTTTCTTAGAACACAAGAATATCTTTTAAACTGAAAACCGTTGCTGAAAATAAGTTGAAATAAAGTTGATCTGAAATGTTATGACAATATTAGAAGTTACATTAATTGTACTATAATGAATTATGTACATCCTAACACAAATTAAATTGTATAAAAGCAAAATATTTAATAATTCAATTATTATCGGAAACTTAAATAAATTGAATTGCCACTAGAAATATAATAGGAGTGACAGAAAGAAAGAAAGAAGTGTCCTAAAACTTTAATTAAATAAGGTATATTATAGAAATTTCTTTTCTACTTTTTCGTTTATTAAATATGTTTATATATCTGTTTGTATCCATATGTAAATTCCAAACAAACAATGAACTTAGTCGGGTTTGAAACCATTATTTGTGTTTATATATCGTTCATTTATAACATACTTTTTTTGCGACATAATACTTAATTTCTAAACTAGAATTTGAATTATTATGCATATCATTCGTTAAGTCAATAATAATTTTATTACTAATATTATTTTAAAGAAATAATCTGAATATAAACAGTAATTTGATTGCATTAGTGTACGAATGAATTTACAAGGGTTTTTTTTTGTGACAAATCAGAACTGCAAATGAAAACCAGCTACTGCACCAGTTTTTTGCGTATTTTGTAGAAGTTATCCCACAACACAACTCATTTATTGGTTTGATATTATATTTGTCCACAAGAAACTTCTACTCTAAGTGTTAAAATAAAACAATATTTAATTTAAAACACTCAAAATGAGATTTTATCTAACATGAAAATTATTTTAACATATGTGTCCTACATCTGAAACGTCTGATATTTTATTTTTCTGGCTTATCTATATCTGAAATTATGATTTAGTTTTATAAAGCTAGCTAGTAAGATGTTATAAGAGTAAGCTTCATATAAAAACAAACACAACAAATAAAACTATTGGGCACAACTCAACAAGTTATTGTTTTTGTTATATAACTGAAATAAAAGTGTAGATGCCAACAAATTTTAAGTGTGGAAACCTTCCCTAATCTTTTATATGATTTGAAAAATAGTTATCAAAATTTTGAAAAGTCTCTATAATTTTTGTTAAATAATAACATTATGTTTTATCTTGATATTCGATAGAACATGCAATTTTAAAATTTTGTTATCCTTAGTTATTTCTCGATAAACACATCCGATTGAAATCTACGACCAAAGGAAGATTTTGTATTTATTATGGTCGATTTTAAGCAGATTATTTAATTATTTTTGTATCTTAAATTTTGGATAAAAATATAAAGAACACAAACGGAATATTTAAATTTATTGAAGTTTAAAATTGTTTTAAATGAGACTTACTTTTACATTGCCGTATTCAAACTACTGTTGCAGGCTTAATGAAACACAATACTTGAAGAAGGAATTTGTAGTGAAATAATTTAATAAAATGCTAATTCTACACATTCAAATATCCTATTTGCCTTATGTTCTCAAGCAATGATAATTTTACGAACAAAATAATACAGCAAATAATAAGAACAGGTCGTAGATTTTAAAATATTGTGTTAATTAAAAATACACAAGATTATAAAGATGTTAACATTAGATGTTCTAACCATAGTTGATATGTTGAAAAATTAAGTTGGCAGCCATATTAGAAAATGGTGGCTACTTTAAAAAATATTAATAGCATATTTTCAAATCCCATAAAAACGTAGAAGAGGTTTCCCATTAAATTTGTTTGCAACTCTTATAACTTTAGAGATCACTAGCAGAGTGAACATCATTCGTACGGGGTTAACTTATATTTGTATTGAGTGTTAGGTGAGTTTCAAGGCCAGTGGGGCGGTGCCCTGATGGAATTTCTAAATAAAACTAGGTATATGTGTTAACCAGGGACTCTAAGAATGTACATGTACAATTTCAGTTCTATGGGTCCGGTAGTTTTTTACGTGATTGAGTAACACACACCCCACCACACACACACAGACACAATTAAATTTTTATATAATTGTATAGATAAAAGAGGCCATCTTGAGGTGATTACATTCAATTTATATTTGAAGTTTTTTTTTTAAATTTTATTAACTTAAGAAAATAATTTGGACCTCTAACGATCAAGCTTTTCGAAGGAGCACCATAGTTTCCATAACAGGAAGAAACTAATGATATCACAAGACGAATGTAAATAATGCGTAGTTTAAGAATCACGTCCTTCATGTGTGGTAAGAGAGAAAGAGAGACACAAAGAGAAAGAAAGAGAGAGAGAGAGAGAGAGAGAGAGAGAGAGAGAGAGAGAGAGAGAGAGAGAGAGAGAGAGAGAGAGAGAGATAGAGAGAGTTGTGTCTGTTCGTGCGTGTGTTTGAGTAATTGTATATTTTTTTATTTATAATATTTAGGCATAATGTAGGTGTAGCCTCCTGCATTGTAATTTCGATTAATATATTAAAGGTTAATTACCTGATTTTCCGTTAGACAATCAAACGGATAACCGTTTTCGACGATTAAACCATCATCGTCAGATCCAAGTTTGATATCTTGGATCTGACAATGACAGTTTAACTGTCGAAACCAGTTATCTTTCGGATAAACTTGGATTGTCGATGGAAAATAAGGTAATACTGTATATTCTTAATAATTTTTATTATTTACCGACTTATATTACATTTTGATTTTTTTTTCCCCATGATTGTTCTTGTTTTCTTGATAGGTTATGTTGTTAAACCTTAAATATTATGTTTTAAAAATTACAAATGTTATTGTTATTACTTATGTAGAACACAGTGTACAGTGCTTAAAGCGTATAATTGGTGTAACAATAGCTTCCGAAATATTAACTGAAATCTTTACATACTTACAAGCTCTCTTCATGGCGGTCATTTTTCCGTCAGACACGCGGATACTTGTTCTTATCAGCCTTCTTTTCTTACAAATAATTTAAAGTAAAACGAAATAAAAACTAAATGTAATTTAGACACTTTTAACTTATTTCTTATCAAAACTTAGTTTTTTGTGTGGGGGCGTATTCCTAAAGCTCTGTTGGCCTCCGGTACTTTGAGTATGGACCTATTGTGCTCCTCTTTCTTTGTTCACCTTACAGCAATCTCAATGGTTCCGACCAGCTGTAGGATCTAGGGGGTTCTTATCAAAATTTACTTCTCGTTGTTGAAGTCTAAAAATTCTTCTTCTTTGGGTTCCAGGACCTTACAATCAAACTGCTGTCTCAGATAGGAGACCACAAAGACGACAGTTAGGTGAGACTTGTAGTTGTCCCACCTTATTTAGCTGGTCATGTCAGGTAATCATGGCAACGTTCTGTCTCTGAGACTTCCTCAAGTAGTAAGTTTGACAGCGCAGGATCTGGTCCCAAGAGAAGTCGTTTTCCCAATCTCTGGTCAGGAAATTGTCTCCATCGATGTTTGTTCAATATAAGGAAAAACGAAACATCGTGATGGTAATTAAGTGAAAGGTATTTATTGAGGGTTAAGATTGTTTCCCTCATCATTTCATCATTGGTGACCGCTAATATAACAAAACAAAAACCTCCATAAGATAATTCACAATCCCATATAAGGAGAAAAAGTTTATGTATTGTATTTAATATCATAATTATTATTATAACTTAATTTAATAATGAACTTGAGGAAAATAAATAATAATAATCCTACAGTATTAATTACGGGTCTGTAAAGTAAATGGTGCAAAAACATTGAACGAACATTAACATTCATACAACACCACAACAAAATAAATAAAAACGAAATATAATAATCTTCACCAAAAATGTTAGTTTGGTATTTGATAATCAAAAAGTAAAGTAAGAAATGATCATTGTCTTTGAAAACCCCTGTTTAAATATGGCTAAAACGTGCTTAGCTTCTGAGTTGTACAAGTCTTCAACCTAAATCATATTAGAATAAAACGAGCTTTAATAATGGCTTCAAAGCTCGTTTTGGTTTAGCTAATAATTATTCCTAAACGGTTACAGTTTGTACTTTCTTATATTACGTATAATGCGAGAAAGTAATTATTGCAGAAATGTTTTTCATATTCATAAATTCTAATTAGTATATTATTGTAAAATAAATTGTATAACCTAACTTTTGTTACTTTATAATAATTATTTAGATAATATAATAAACATCAAGTGAAACATTTTAAACACTAGACCTGGAAATAACAACTTCTATAACTGTAGAGTGTTTCTAGGGTAGTGCCAACTTTTTCTAAAACAGTATAACAATTTTTCACACAACATAGCCATACTTATTAAATATTTTGACTTTGGAAAAGTACTTGGATATAAACCAAAACAATAAATTATTGATATTAGACAAAAAAATTAAAAGAAAAAAAAAGTTTGTATATAACTATTTTTTTTAAATATTGGTAGCCTATATCTAAACAAATTATATTATATTTTTAAAATGTAAAATTTGGCACATTAATTACAAGCATACATTTTTTTTTAAGAATTACCAAATGTATGTAAATTACAAAAAAATCACATTTTCTTGTAACAAGAAAATATAAGAAATACAAAAATAATACAATTTTATTATATATAAATACATATTTAAAACAATTATTTAGTTTTTAAATAAGGTTTTCTAATGAAAGTACACTGTTATTCCCGATAGTCACTTGAACGTGTAAATCTCCCGTTTACACACAATATTACAAAAGGAGTTCAAACGTACAACTGTGTAAAATATCAAAAAATTATTACTAGTATTATAGTAGTATTAATAGTTATTTGAAAACAAAACTTAAAGAGCAGTAAGATCTTGAGATACATTTTTCAGACTACGCAATTAACACGACTCTACGCATATGACAAACAACAGCAAACTTTATAAGCATAACACACTCTCAGCAGTTTGAAACTATTCAGTGCGGGCATAGCAAACCCAGAGACGTAGCTGGATCTACACCTTTTTTTATGTAGTATTGTTTTAGATCCCTCCCTTTCATTTTTATACCAAGTCTCTCTTGAACAATTTTTGTTTACTTCCAATTCTGGCACTATTAGATTATTCCAGTACTAAGAGTTTTAATATATTTTTTATAAGCCAATGATGACCGAAGGTTATTTCTCTTTGAACAACAAAAGAAGAAAAAAAACAATCAAGTGATTCCAACCACAGATATCGTTTTTGGAATATATTAAATACTCTTCAAACTGTTCTATATAAAAGAAATAATCCCCAAACTACATATAAAACACCAACACAATCGTTAGCAAGTTTAATAAATACATGCACAGCTACTATATTCAGAGATTAAACCAATATTATATATTCTACTCTATAATATATATAAACTGCAATATTTTAAATCGTACTGATGATAGCCAAGTTTATCCAACATAATAAATAAAATAGAGGAGTAATTGCATTTTGTCGATTGTTGTGTGGGCGATAACTTATGAAAGACCAATTTCGTCGTTGCGGTTTATAGGAATAATTAGACTCAAATAACGCTCAATTAAAAATTTGTACAAAATTGTGTAATATAAAGTGACACGTAAAACAAAATTTGATTTAGATTTTGATCTTACTTAGATAAAACATAATGTACTAAAATATAAGCTAAGTACTCTTATTTATAAAAGTAAAAGGTTCAAATACACAGTGCGAATGAAAATTGCAGGGCAATAATTCTGTCGCGGATTGTAGGGCTAAATATAAAATAAAAGTTTTATAGTTTTGGAATCGCTTCGTTTTCCGTCCGTTTACAAAAAAATTTAATATAGTAAATAAAATATTTAGATAAGATTTGGTATACGCATTATGGATGTAATCTTTTACCAGTATATCAGAAAACCATGACTATTTTGTACATTTTCAAAATGGTGGTCGTTTAAAATTAAATATAATCCACGCTATAAATGCATTTTTGAATCACCCTGTATTAGGAATGTTATTAGAGATTTGAAAATAATTTAAAATCAACTTCCAAAACAGTTGATAAACATTCATTCCGTGATGTACCAATAGAAAAGATATGTCGCAGCGTGTCTAACACATTCATCTAAATGCTAATAAAAACGATTCTAGAATATTAGTAGATTTTATTTTGAAAAAGAACAAGAATATTGGTAATCCTATTGAAATATAAATGGTAAAATTAAAACAAGCTGATTAAATGTAAAGGTTTGGTACTAACGAGCGTGCAGTTAAAAGTTATTTAATTCAACAAGTAATAGCGCAATTAAAACTGGCAGCATGCATTCGACTTCTTGGTGTTCATATTGATTCTATATTAACATACAAAGTACGTCACAAACACTGCTAACAAATCGTTTATTATTAATTAAAGATTTGTACAGAAGTTGATATTATTATACCTTAATTAGTACGTTCATAAATAGAATGAGGAATAATAATTTGTTGCTCGTATCAACAAATTTATATTAATATAATTGAAATTACACAAAATTCTTTATTTTCTTTCGGGCTTTTCTACAAATTTGCTACGGTTCACGTTTAATATTTTTTTAAATTGAAATTTGTAAACGGTTTTCTATGTTCCAAATGTCCTTATATACATTTTCGTCTACAGTTACACAAGTACGTTAGGTTAGGTTAGATTATTTATTACAGTTTACTGTTTCAAGATTTTCAATAGAAAGAGGAATAAAAATTCATCTTTCCAACTATGACTTAAATAGAACCTTCCATCTAATCAATGGAGAGAGAGAGAGAGAGAGAGAGAGAGAGAGAGAGAGAGAGAGAGAGAGAGAGAGAGAGAGAGAGAGAGAGAGAGAGAGAGAGAGAGAGAGAGAGAGAGAGAGAGAGAGAGAGAGAGAGAGAGAGAGAGAGAGAGAGAGAGAGAGAGTTGAATGGACAAGATAAAAGAGAGGGAGCTAACCGAAGACTACATAAAAGGTTGTAGTTCCAGCTAGCCTCCATCGATATCTCCAAGCCCATACTCACAACAATGAGCCATTGAGAGGATTTTTAAAAAATCGTAAATTTAGGCCTTGCGAAACTAACTCGAAATTTTTAGTATGAAAATATAATTAAAAATTAATCTCATTTTGAAAAATAATATATATATTTAAACAATATTCGTTCCTTGTCAACATATTTTTTTAATAGTCTACAAATTGCTGCTTATACTTAAATGTAAGTCTACTACTTGCTAGTTACTAAGAGATTATTAATTACGTAGATTCATTTATACAGGGACACATTTCATAGACTTGGCCTCGTCGGTGTTTTCTGCAAAATTATTTAACTCTAAAGCCAAGCAAGGTTGTTATGGCTTTACCTTCCCGAATTTTACATTAACATATTACAAGAACAAACAAGGTCTTAGTATCTTCGACGTAATTTAAATGGATTACTATATCAACGGAGAACTCTACCTTACCTATTATAAATTTTTTCTGGTATTTAAGGGGGATTAAAATGTTTGCCCCCTCTAAACAATGGTTATCTTTTTAACAACTACTCTAATTGGTGACCTTCGGTGGTTTGGCACTGTACTAACTGTTTGTAAAAAACTAGGACAGCATTCACAAAAGATTCTCTCGAAATGGATTTTGACGCAAGTTAGATTTATTTTATAAACAATGTTTTTCATGTGACCCCAAAAGAAATATTTCAGTGGATTGAGGTGAGAAGTCCTTGCTGGTAATTCCACAGCAACTCTTCTGCCTTCTCGGAAAAACATTGTCCAATTATTGTCGTACATCACAGCCGTAGTGTGGTAGTGCTCCATCTAAGCAACCAAATGTTTTCTGTCTCATGTCCAAAAATATTTTATTAGTGAAGGCACAGTCTTGTTGAGAAACACCTCTAAAAATTTTACGGAGTTCAAGTTTCCATCAATTACAAACGGTCCCCTGCATAAACATTTACTTTTGAAGGGCGTTGGGTATAAACCTCAACATATCATTGTCGATTTTTATCCGTACAATAACGACAGTTGTGCCTACTGACATTACCGTTTTTCATGAAAGTAGCCTCGTCACAAAAGTACTTAAAGCAGTTCTTACATGAAAACAGGTAAGAGATACCCAAATTAGTAAAAACTATTTATGTCTTGTAACTTTAGCCAGGGATGTACTAGAAAACGTTTAGAGGTGCTAATATTTTTCTATTGCATAAGCCTTTCCAGTGATATGTTACAAGACAGGGGGTTCCATTTAAAAAAATGAAAGTTGCCCTGTTTATCACCACCCTTTCAAAAGGAGTGCAAAAAATGTAACCCTCCATAAACACCAGAAAAAGTGTTATAAATAATAGGTGTGATCGTGGTTTTACTTTGATACAGTGATCTACGACTTTTATATACTCTGAATATACAATTTTATTTTGTAATTATTATATTTATCATCGAGAGTACTTTAAAATTGATTCTCTTCCTGGAATTAATATGCAAGATTTAATTTTTTTTAGGTTAAACGGTCAAACAGTCTTTGACCAGTAGAAAATAATAAATCTACCAAAATAATTTAACAAATAATTTCATACTATAGAAACATAGAAAATATAATCAAAATCGGTGCAAAGATAGTTCACTACACGGACGTAGAACAGTTTTTAGGTCACAGGTAAGCTAGTATTAATATTTGACTATAAAAGTGGAATGTGATTGACTCATGACATAAATTTCTTTTATTAGACATAATAAAACTAAAACACCCTGCATGTCAATAATGATGATGAAAGTTTCTTGAAACAAAGAGTTTTACCAAATTTTTACATGCAATTATGGTATAAAAATGTTTAATAAACAAGGCTACTACAATCTAGGTCGTATTAGCATTGATTATATCTACCTAACTTTTTATTAATAAAGTGGATAACATTTCGTTGATGGATGAGTTTCATGTAAACAAAAAAAGGCTATCTATCTTCATTGAAGTGAATTTTGAGAAGACGTTGATGTCATCCCACAAGGGAAAACTTTTATTGAAGAAGTTTTATTGTAGGTTTCTTGAACAGCACTTTGTGGCATGCCCTTTTCCTTCCGACCCTAATGTAAGTTTCCAAACACAAGTCTGAGCTCAATTTCTCTTGATCTTCAAACATTGTGCGAGTTATTTTACTTGAAAAATATTCGATGACTGATCATTTGAAATTAATGGTGTAAAAAACTTTGCACAAACTTTCTCATTCGTCCTGCCTCAAAACCCTCCAAAATATATTATAAATAATCGTGACTATAATTATAAGTTTTGTTGTTAAACAGTGAAAATAACCAATGAATGTTTTTCAAAAACGAGTTTATTCAAATAAGGGGCCAAAATTGCTTTACTCGCTCTGAATAAATAGTATTCAATAATTATTAAAATCGAGTTTTTAACGACAGCAAAAAAGATTAATTTTAGTTTTTTGTTAATTTTCCAGAACCGTAATATTTATTTACTTCAATTTTGACATTTCTTTAAAATTTGAACGAAATCAGTCGAACCGATTTTGAAATAATATGTATATTAATAAAAGTCGAAACCGGCATTTTTCGAAGTAATTACCAATATTTCTTTAAAATCATTAATGTCATTTTTGAGAAAATCGTAATTTTAAGTTTTTTTTTTTTTTTTTTTTTTTTAAATAGAACTAACCCTTAAATTTTGAGTTTTATCAAAAAAACCTCAAGATATGGCTAAAATATCTATACATAACACATGATATAAATCTGTATACAAGTTATGGCTGTATACGATGGCCGAAACTTATATACCCGAACAAACTTCACTTTGCTTCTTTAATCACATAAATTTATCTTACTGAATACAAGTGACAAACTAAAAATTACTTCAACTTCTGAAGTAAAATTGAAATAGTCAATATATGTTTCCATTTTTACTGTTTACTTACCCACATATATTATTTTGAGTTGTTTTTATTTCAAACTGTTTTTTAATAGTTTTACTTTATGTTTTGTGTTTGTGTTTCTCGTTTTATATTATTCGTGTTCCGGTTTGTTTTATTTTGCCTAAAATAACAAAATTTTTATTTATATATTTTGAGGTTAAGTGGAAGAAAGGACCTGATGGACACACCTTTGACCTTAATTACAGAATTTTCTATTCTATACGTTATTTAGACAAAGCTACACGAACAGTAAGACAATCGATGTTCATGTCAGAAAATATCAATTTTGACTTACCCAAAACCCCCAAAAGTAGTTTTCGGAATGATGTCTGTCTGCCAACTGGGTAACTGGGCCAACTCTTTAGCCTAAAAACGTGGAGAGATTTTTATCACATTTGGTGTTTCGGCTTATTTTTATTATTACTATTTATATTATTTCAATAAGTCATAATTTGGTGATTGCTGGCATAGGAGAAAACAGAAAGTTATAATTTTCTGAAAATGCTTTTAATGATTTTGTTTAAATTTTACTTAACCCTTCAGGAACCCCCAAAAACGTAATGGACGCTAGATTACCAAAAAATAACAATTCCGGAGTTTTAAAAAACAATCGATTATAAGTCTGTTTTAAAAGATTTAATTTCTCAAAATCAGCTCTACTGATTTCGTTTAAATTTTAGTGAAATGTAGAGATTAATCGCCCAAAGCCTTGTGAAAAGTAACACGACGGAAATATAAATATAAAACAAACGAAAACTTAGAACAATAGAGAAAGTAAGAAACTATTGTAAGTAAACACAATAACAGTCCAGAAATTATCGCTCGTTGGCATCTACGGGTAGTAATTAATCTAAGAAGTTTTTTAAGCTGCCTATCGCAACATAATAATTTTCCGCACATAATTTAAAAAAAAAGAAATTCAACCCGATAATTATTGCCCCTTAACTACCCCAAGGTATTTTTATTTGTTACCACTACAATGTCTATATGGGGGACAATCCAAAAATATAAAAGCAAAGTTTGAAATATATAGCATTTATCATCTTGTTTGGTATTTGTTTGTCACTGGATGTGACTTACACAGATAGAACCGCGGAGTCCTTTCTTTACCTGCGGACCCTAATAATGAGAAATCAATGAACATTCAATCGATATTTTACATCTATTAAATTTTTTTATCTCGTATCTCACAAAACTGCTTTTAAAATGTATAAGATACGCATTTCTCATTTTGTGGTTAAATTAAGTTGTGTTCATCATACAAAAAACTATAACATTAAATTTTGCAATGCATTTAAATTAATTTTTTTTTAATAAGGGCAAAGTTGATTTTGAGAATTTTTGATAGCGAGAAAGATTTTGCACCATTTAGTAACCTAATATATTAGAGTAATGAATACTATAGTGATTATTAAAATATTTGAATATAATATTAGACTATATTTATTAAATGACAAACGTAAAATAGAAGAGTTTACGGTGTCATGTGTTGTGAGCGAGGGATTAAATTACCAAAACTGTAATTTGTCAATGACACCTGACACAATATTAATTTAAATCATAATCACGATCTTGTATCTACTATTGTCTAATAAACAATAACTATTTTAAACAAATGATATAAGTTTGCTTCGGATCTGATCGCTTGAGTGAGATGTCAAGAATAACATTTCATACACTGTTTAATTAGAAACAAGCGACGCAATCTAAATCTAATCTATTCCATTAGGTATGGGTGTGTTTCCTTTAATTTACATGTTAATATCAGGCAATATGTTCACACATCAATGCCTATTGTACACAGTAATTCTTGAAGAAACTATCAGGACGTTTTCTAGTGGTAAATATAAAATAAATTCAACGTAAAAGTTGTTGCGAAATTGCTTTTCCAATCAATCCGTTATTTTGTTTTACAAAACAAATTTAAAACTTTGGAAATAAAAACGATATCGAGTTATAATGTGGTAAAGGTAATTTTTATGCTAAGTTTTACAAGTGTAATAAAAACAGAGACTTCATTTTGTAAGTTTTCTAAATAGTGCTCTTTATTAACTTCAAATATCGCTAAGACTGTTAACTTTATGAAAAAAGTATAATAAATGATATATGTTCCTCTTTCAACAACGATGAAAATAATATATTTTCAAATTGATTTAGTAGATCAAAGTATAACGGATTTATCAACAAACAACTAAAATTTTAATTTCTTTGTAAGGGGTCAAATTTTGTCCTTAGTATTAAAGGGATGTTTTTTGGCCTGATATTTAAAAATGTCTGGATCATCACATTAATACACTGATTGATTCATTCGTAAAGTCTAAAAATTAGATTGGGATATAAAATTATTAGTATTCGAAAATTGTAATCTATTTATGATAATTCCATGTTTTAGACATCTACTAATAAATTTTATTATTATTGTTTTATTGGTGTTTCAGTTATCTTTCAACCTACGATAAAAATAGGGGTTTATTTGTTGTTAAACAAGGAAACAAATTGCCTTCTTTAGTTTTTTTAAAATATATACGTTTTCAAGATATTTGAAATTAATAATGGCGTCGACATTTTGAAAATATATAATATAAAGTCTTTGTTTTTAGTAACTTATAAACGGTACGTAATAAAATATTTATATCAATTCTGAACTAATATTTTATTTATTCTGGGAATTAAAAGGCGGAGAGAGGGGAAACTAGACGTTTTTGAACATATGTTTATGAATGTCCTTCTTTATCCTTATTCCAGAACAAATCCTTAATTTTCTTACTTTTTTTTTTTTTTTTTTAATCCACTTTGTGTAAAGTGGAATATAGATGTGTTATAATACTGACAGTTATGAAAATTTCTCTGTACATTATTGTATTTTAAATCAGTTTGGTGTGAAATATTATACCCTTAAATCATTACTCGGTAGAGGCAAGTGGGTACTGATTACATTACAAAGCACAACGTAAATAATACCGTTCCCGAAACAGTTGTTTCTGCGTTTATAAAGCGCAATGTCTATGAGCTTGTAATTCAAGAACCACAGTTCCTATTTTCATACTTTTTTGCTATGTAGTCGACTAGCTAGGATTTTTAGTTCAAATTTTATTGAAATTGTTTCAGTACTACTAAAGTTAAAATAATGTATGTCCGTAAGGGTAATACGAAAACCAAGATTTTAGACAAAAAAACTCAAAAAACTTTTATTTGTTTAATGCGTTTTTTGAAGTAAATCCTGAACATTAGTATGTTTTCTGCACTATTTTTGTAACTCTGTAAGTCGAGCTTGAGAAATTACATTTTTATAACAGATTTATGGTTGTGTAGTTTTTCGATTACTCACAATCTGGATTTTTGGAGAGATGATAATATTCAATTCGTTTTTTTGGGGGGGGGCCTTAGAGGTTACACTTGTTCAAAATTTGATGGAAAAAATCGTAATTTTTTAATTTCTTCTCGTCAACTTTCCATAAATTTTAATTTAAAAATCAATTATTTTCAGTCAAAAATATATATGTAAATTTGTGCACGCGTTTGTACTGTAAATACTTCACGTACTGTATACATACAGCGGGCAGACAATTATAATTTCAAATACACTTTTTTGACTCCAGAGGTATTAAACAGGATATATCAGAACACAATATAATTTTTAATGAACTACTATATACTACGTGAATGTCAGAAAGGAAACAGAATAATAAATTAAAGTTTAGTTTATGAATACTTATACATTGTAAAATGTAAATCATAAAATAAACAGCGATTGATATAAGTACATATTTATATCAAATTTTGTAGTCTAATAAATTTAATAGGGTCGTAAAATTACATTTGATAAGGAGCGTTGACGGGTATCCTTAGTAACTGCCTTAACCCACTTGTTGCTTTTCTTTCTAATTTTATGAAAGATATTTATTAAACCAGCTTATGTAAATATCTGTATTACCTTTGAGTAAGTGAGATGCAGTGAAATAAATTACAAGTACTACAATTTAATTACCTCAACACGACATGGTTTAAAACTAATTTATTGGTTTATGTATATGTATATCACTTAATTTGAATGCCAACGTTTCTATGCATCCGATATACAATTAAGGATGAAACAGGGTGTCTCATGGAAAAATTAAGAAACTAAGAAACTTTCAGGTAGTGTTTTCCTGGTGGCAATAAAGAAAATCGTTTATAAAAATATGAGGTCGAAAGGTCTAGTTTGTCGTCTATCCACAATTTTGTTTTTAAAAATATTTCATTTTGAAAATAATACAGAAATTAAGTTCAAATTTGAGCAATCATATTTATTGTTACGCTTTACAAGTGTACTGAAAACACGACGCCATTTTGTATGCTTTCAAGATATCGGCAGTTTAAAACATTTAACGTTGAATATCTCTTAAACCGGTAACATTATAAAACATTCACAAAATACGAGATAGTTTTCTATTTTATTACAAATAAAATTATATTATGTAGGCTAACATATATAAAATTAAAAAAAAAAAAAACGGATTCATATGCAAAAAATAAAAATATGAAATTACAAAATTATATACAATTAACTCGACATTGTCACATTTGATTAAAATTAAGCTTTCAATGGCGGCTGATAAGGATCATTGGTATCAGTTATTCTTAAAGCATAACATTGTTTCCTTGCGATTTTATATATCGGTAGAGACGATTTTGGGACATTACATATAACAGTTTTTGTTATTTTTATACTGATTCTTCTCGAAAAGGAATTTCTGGTGAAATGACGTTCAATACGTTTTATTTTGAAGTTACACTTGAACAAAATTTAAACCAAATCTTTACAGCCAATTTTGATAAAATCGTAATGTAGAGTGTTTTTTTTTCCTTGTGTCTGCTACACGTCAATTTTTATTTGAAAAATTCAATCACCTCTCAAAAACATTTTTAATAAACTGCCTATGCTTTGTGCTGTAGGAAGCGACAATTGCATGTACTAGCTAGGGATATCATTCCAAAACCCTCTTTTTATAACTAAAAAACGTCTATTTCTGCAAAAACTGACATCGATTTTTTGAATATATAATAAATTCCTATATATAATGTATGTGCAAGAAAAATAAAATAATAATAAATAAATGTTTAACTTCGGGTTCATTATGAATTGAAGAAACTAAATAAAAACTGAAAATAAAAAAACTCTTGATAGATTTATATATTTTTATGATATTAAATTTTATATTTTATATTCATCGTTGACAGCTTTCTTAGTAACTAACTTAACCCACTTGTTGCTTTTGTTTCTAATTTTATGAAAATTATTTATTAAAACAGCTTATGTTAATTTCTTTATTACCTTCGAGTGAATGAGGATGCCGTGCAATAAATTGCAAGTAGTAGTCTACAATTTAATTACATCACACGACATACTTTGAAAGTAATTTATTCCTTTATGTGTATCACTACATGCAAATTTCAGTTAATGTAACATTTCTATAAGCAACAGATACAGAATTAAGAACGAAGTATACAGGGTGAAGTACGGAGAAACTTTCAAGACATGTTTTACTTCATAGATTAAAAAATAAATTATACGAACATATGAGTAAATACGAACGCGTAGTTTCCATTCTACACGCCATTACGTGGTTTCACGGAAAAAATATCAAATTTAGAAATAATAATATATCTATACCGTATTTGTTAAACATATTTTCATGTTATGTGTTACAAGTTAACTAAAATAAAGACGATATTTTGTACATTTTTGAACTAGAAGCTGTTTAAAATATTTAACTAAAAAACCGAAAACTCTACAAAACATTTCAGAGACGAAATATTTTTCACTTTTAATGAGAGAGTGAAACTTTTATAATTTGTTAAAGGTCAAAGGATAACCAAATTATAATTTTTTTTTCGTCATACTGTTTCAAAAACAGCTGTTTTCAATACATACATTGGGAAGCTAAAGTTGTTACTTTTAGTACAAAGACCTAAAAACCTCAGCTGAGGTCGAGGTCATCTGCTATTACTTCGTTTATAACGAATCGTAATTAACGATTGTAAAGCATCTATAAAAACAACCGATACTCTCGATTGTAAATAACCGTAAAAACAGCTGTCACCATCGATTTGAAGGTAAATAGGTTATAACATTTTAGTTTTTGTGAAACTGTTTTCTTATATGATTTGCAGTATAACGAAAAAAAATATAGTTTATCACTTGGACCAAAGGAAGCTTTTCGATCCTCCTTATACTTGAGCTTTTATAGAAAAGCTTCACTTTTGGTCCTAATGTTGAGATATACTATTATTTTCTTATCATTATATAAAACACCTATGATTAGGGTAGACTATAAAAAAAAAATTTATAAAATTGGACATCATATCATTTCATTTAAATTAAAATTTCCATGGCGGCCGTCTATTATTTTATATTTGTTTCTTATTCCTGAAAAGTATTTTTTCCTTGCGATTTTGCTACAGTATAGCCGATTAGAATAAACTACAGCAAATGTTAAATTTGTCGATTAATTACTACAGGTATTTATGTAGATATGGAGGACCATTGCGACCTATTTTGGTTTTCAGAGGCTCCATTTGAGAAATATTTAATCAAAACTATTACAGCCGATTTTATTAAAATAGTAATTAAAGCGTTTTACTTGTACAGTTGGCTATCTATAAATTTTCCGGTATAATAGAAAAGCGTTGCGCTGTATAGCATTGCACACACTATTAAAAAAAATCCTCAAAGAAATATCATTCCAAAACTACTTTTTGGTTTCCCATGGTAACTCAAAGCGGATATATCCGCAGAAAAGCCATTCATTTTTAAGCCATTTCTCACTATGAATATTTGAGAAAAAAAAAACACAAAAAATAATACGAAATAAAAGTAACTCGTAAAACCAAAAAAAGCACAACTCTTGATAGATATATTTTTATGTTATTAAATTTTATGATCTAATAAATTTAATAGGGTATAAAATTATATTTGATATTGACAGCTTTCTTAGTAACAGCCTTAACGCACTTGTTGCTTTTGTTTGTAATTTTATGAAAGATATTTATTAAAGCATCTAATGTAAATTTCTGCATTACCTTCCATCTAGTGAGATGCCGTGAAATAAATTACAAGTACTGCAATTTAATTACAACAACACGACATGGTTTAAAACTAATATATTCCTTTATGTTACGGTATGTATGTCACTCCATGTGAATGGAGATGTCAGTTAATCTAACGTTTGTATAAGGAACAGATACATAATTAAGTATCAGGCGTACCGAGTGCTTTACGAACAAATATTTAGGACGTTCTACTGATAAAAAAATATGTCTACTGTAAGAACAAATGTCTACTGATAAAAAAAATTTAACCTTTCATATATAGGTGCGGGAATGCTCTGTTTTCCATCTATCCATCAATTTGTTTGTTTGTTTTTGTTTTGTTTTTTCACAAAAACACGTTATAACTCAAAAAAAATTAGATTTGAAAGTGTATTAACAATAAATACTTTATTTTGTATGTTTTCAAAACGGTATAAAAATTATGTAACGTCGAATATATCTACAACCGTTAAGTTTAAAAAATATTTGTAAAAATCAATTATTTCCCTCTTCTATCGGCAAACAAAATCGTATTTCTTTCTTTTTTTTCTTCTGGTGGTCAAAGTATGGTAACCGAGTTATATGTAGTGTTGTTTATTTGTTTATGCTGTTTTTATTTATAATTGTTTGCGTTTATTACTAGCTGTCTAAGTTGTTTAACTGACCCAAGCGGATTTTTTTTTAAATATTTGTAATCGTGAATTGTTCTGTCATGATTTTGATATTGTATTCGTCCAAAAAAATTCATTATTTGGATTTATTAATTATTTTGTTTTTGTTTTATGTTTGTTGACTTGTAGATTTTATTTTTATTGCATTTTAGTTAAATTATTATATAGAAAATTAGTATAGAATTAAAAAAGACACTTCTATATCTATAAAATATGTTAGGATCAGTACAGTAAAATAGTTCATTGAGAATAATATGAAAGATGAAATGGAGTTATCTAACCCATTGCTATATTAAGATAACTGGATTTCCACATCCAAACTCGCAATAAGGGAAGCTTGGAGGAGAACTCATTAAAAAAAATAATAATAATAACTATTTTTTTAAAGTTTCGATGTTATTCATAATAATACAATCATATATTTAATTATTATCATAAAATAGTCTTAATTAATTTAATTTGGGAAAATAAAATTCTAATTTCATAGTTTTTTTTAATAGTTAGGTTTATAACATCTAAAAATATTTGAAATTTTCCTACATAGACAATGTTTTGTTTACCTATATCAAATGGGTTTAAATATTTAAGAAAAATACATTTTTAGGTTGTAACTAGATTTAGATGTTTTGTATGTACCCAGTATATGAAATACGGGTCAGTTGAATAATAGTAACAAAATATTCACACATTTTTTGTAGTGATTTTCACATTACTCCAAAACTGAAAAAAAATCATTTATGAAATGCCGAAACTCCGTCGTCGTTTGTTCTTGTTGTTTTCCTCTGTTTTCCTTAAACACGATTCCGATCACACAAATTATGATGGCGATATATCAGAATATTTCTAACGAGTTTTTTATTCAAATCTCAATGTGTGTTCAAATCACAATCGATCTTATGAATTCCCAACCACTCCACAATGCGAAGATATCTTCATAAATGTTATTTCCAATTCTGACCTCTTAAGGAAAAAATGAAATTAGTACAGTTCCTAGTTCTGGCACAATCGAGTCGCCGATACGAGCGTAGTGAGTGAAGGCCAGTTCACATAACCACAGCAAAGCGAATGGAGTCATCACATCTACGAATAAAGTACTAATAGTCAAAATTACCAAGTTCAGAAAATCTGTGTCACAACTATTACACAGAAACTTACCCTTCTAACATTGGGTACCACTTTATCTACAATGCAAACAAAAACAGCTTTCGGGGTTTACATTTAGAGGATCACGTTTTATTATATTGTATGATGGAGCTGGTTAAACCATGATCATCTTATTTTATTATTCGTTTTATAAGGTGGATTCAAAATTCCCATAATACAAAAATAATTAAACGTACTATAGTTGTAAAAAATATATTTGGAATGTATATAAAACCATTGTAAAATCATCTAAATTATTCCAATTGCATTCTTATAAAGTATAATTCATACATGTAACGTAGGGTTGTAATTAGAGTTCTACATTTTTCACAATCAATATATTTGTTTAATATTTCGAAGTATTAAAATAATTGTTTTAAACAGTAGCCATGACAAGTAAATTGAATTGCAAGTTCATCGAGTAGAATTAACTCAAAGCTTAAAATTGGATTACTTTTGTGTGAAACGCAAATAGAATGAATAATGATAAATGCCAAGGAAATTGAATAAAGAGTATTGTGTGATATTTATTAATAAAAAATTACATAAGTTGCTAATTTACAGTTATTTACTTTGTTGAAAGAGTTTTCAAAACTGATTTAACAACAATATAAATTATTGTAATAAGTTTATATATTATCAAGTGTATTTTTATTGCACTCCCCCAGTTTTAATAATTTGGAGTTGTGTTTAAAAATCCATTCCGTTAAATAAATAATAATTTTAATTTATTTATTTAATTAGATATTAGGCCTATTTACTACTCCACGACACCAGTATTTAATATTTTGGATTTGTGTCTATAAATCTATATCTTTAAATATATTTATATTTAATTATTTAAATACATTTCAAGCATATTTATCCTCCTCCCCTCAAACATTATTTAGCGTTTTAGAATTGTGCCTATAAATCTATATCTATAAACGTATTTATTTTAAAATTTACATATTTCGAGCGTTTTTTCCGCCTACACATTTCTATTATAGTTTAGATTTGTGTCAAATAATCGATATATATATATATATATATATATATATATATATATAACTTTTATATATCTAAAATACATTTCAAGTGTATTTACTCCCTTTACCCATATCACCACCGTTATTGGTAGTTTAGAGTAGTATCTATTAATCCATATTTTTCAATATATTTATATTTAAATTTACTATTTAAATACATTTCAAAAGTATCCCACCCGCTTACAACCACCACTCTTAGTAGTTTGATGTTGTGTCAATAAATACATACCTTTAAATATATTTATATTTATATTTATTTATTTAAATACATTTCAAACATATTTATCCTCCTCCCCTCAAACATTATTTAGCGTTTTAGAATTGTGCCTATAAATCTATATCTATAAACATATTTATTTTAAAATTTACATATTTCGAGCGTTTTTTCCCCCTACACATTTCTATTATAGTTTGGATTTGTGTCAAATAATCCATATATATATATATATATATATATATATATATATATATATATTACCTTTATTTATTTAAAATACATTTTAAGTTTATTTACTCCCATTACCCATATCACCACCATTATTGGTAGTTTAGAGTAGTATCTATTAATCCATATTTTTCAATATATTTATATTTAAATTTACTATTTAAATACATTTCAAAAGTATCCCACCCGCTTACAACCACCACTCTTAGTAGTTTGATGTTGTGTCAATAAATACATACCTTTAAATATATTTATATTTATTTATTTAGATACATTTCAAGCGTGATTAATCACCCCCACCCAATCACACTAGTACTTTGAAGTCGTATCTAACCGTACCTCTAAATTTAAATTTTATTTAAATACATTTCACGAGTATTTAGACCACTTCACTACAACCACTATTGAATAGTTTGGAGTTGCCCCTTTAAATCCATACGTACTACTTTTAAGACACAATTAGTAGAATGTCATAAAAGTTGCATTACTAATATCGAAAAGTATTTTTCCAAGGAAATATTTAAATCAATTTAATGTTTTGAAATATTAAACAACTCTTTAACTTTATTTTTCTTTTAAAAGATTCAATTTCAATAATCATAAATCCCAGTTACTTAACGTGTGATTATCAAGCAATTGTAATAGGAATTAGACAAGTTTGAACTATCATAGAAATGTGTTTTTTTTCATATTTCCCATGTGTTAAGTTTATCACTGGATACTGGTAATTGATCCATACCGAAATTATATGACTAATATTGACTAATGTTTGAACACACTATATTAAAAATACGAACAAATTGGTTTAAAACAGTAGTTACATATTTGTTCTAAGACTCTTAATTGTGTTCATGACTACTTTCTTGTCAGTGTTTTTACCCTAACGGGCCTCAAAAGTGTACTTACGTGAAGGGGCCTCCATTTGTCAGGCTCTTGTCGCTGAGTCGGTCTTGCTGAATCTGTAAGTAATGAATATCACATTTGTTTAGAAAGAAACGATTTGAAAATACATTTTATTTCAATAGATTCGTAATGTGCCATAGTTGAGAGGTAATGTTACATAAATAATTGATATCTGATAATTCGTATCTAGTTTAGTTTGTTGTAAATTGAATAACAAACGAGATATGCACGAAAAAACTGTTTACATTTGTGCACAAGGAGTTTTTCTGATTTTCAATAATTATCCATGCGAGCACATTATATTCTACTATACCAAAAATCATGCTCTAATATTTTTAGCCGCTATCGTGCTTACGTACAGACGGCATATCGTAAACCATATTTTCGATATCTTGAGACCATGATACGAAAATATCAGTCACAAAACGTAGGACGAAGGTGTTTGGGATTACTAAACTTTTACTTCGTGTACAGGGTAATAAATTAAGTAAAACTTTGGTTTTATTTCAATAGACTACATATACGATAATTTTACCTAATTTATATCAAAAAATAAATAACAATCTAATTGAATTCTATGTCGCAGGTTGAAAATGAAATGTATACAATTTTAATGGAAAATAATTTTCTATTAAACCTCATATCACTAACATAAAAAAAGACTAAATAGGTTACGTCTAACAGGAGTTTAATCCTGTCAACTCCGAAGAGCCCTGAAATTGGAAAATAACAAGGTAACGCTGCTTGGTAAAATAAAATTCCCCTCCTTTGAGCTTTAAGTGGATTAACTTTGGTAACGAAGTAGAGATACTTGCTGTAATTCAACGTGCTTCTCCAGTTTGAAACATATCTATTAATTCAGTCACATTTTACTTTTAATAACAAGATCATTGAATTAACTAGTGTAGAGTAATAAACTGCACATACTCACACTTCCTTAAAATGAAATAAAAAAACAAACAAATTTATTCATCAACTATAATATCATTTCAGTAGATGTCAATTTAAAAGGGGAAAATAGCCATTAACACTTTTAGTAAGTCCCTACCTGTCCATTTTAAAGCCTATAACTCAATAATCACTGTTCCTATTTTGATATAATTTTATTGGCTACATTATCTGGTTAGGTTTTAATAAAAATTGGTTCGATCCTGAGTTAGGACAATATTTAGTATAACAAACACACAGAACACAATTTTCATAAAAAATACGCCTAAGTATCAGACGCGTTGTGGTTTGGTTGGTGTAGCTGGTGTATCACTGAAGAGGACGACCTTGTCGTTGAAACGCGTCTGATACTAAGGACATTATTTGTGTGAGAAAAGTAATAAAAAACAAATTTTCTGTAATATTTTAACCACTAAGTCTACATTTTCAGTATATATTTTAAGTTACAAATGTAGTGAAATCAGTGCTATATTTTGCGTGATATAATAAATTTTATGATCGTGAAAAGTACGAAATAAATGTTTTTCGACACATTTTCTTACAATACATCAATTGATATATTCTCCAAAAACAAAGGGAACTAAAAATAGTTTAAGGTTTCAAAGATAAAAGTGACTTTGTATGAAAACCCGTCATATATAATTTGAGTAATGCTACTCGTGTTAAACTCTGGCTTTGATCTGCGGAACCTAAGCTTCTTACCAGAACACGTGCAAAAATCTGTATCTGTGTTGTTTAAAATCAATACTATCTACTTTGTTAAAAGCCATTGTCACTCATCCTGTCAGGTCATTTACCTTCTCAGGTAGTCCTGGCTTAGTCCTCTTCTTTGCAATCCATCCCCCATTTTCTTGGTATAATTAATACTATCTCCCTTGTTAAAACCCATTGTCACTCATTATGTCAGGTCATTTACCTTCTCAGGTAGTCCTGGCTTAGTCCTCTTCTTTGCATTCCATCCCCCATTTTCTTAGTATTGATGTTGATACTTTAGTTTTATTTTGTAAATTATTGTTCATAGTTGTCTGAAGATGCTTAGTTGCGAAACATATATTCTTTTGTGAAATTTTATTGTGTATTATTATTGACGTTAACTTATATATTTATAATAAAATATGTAAGAACTTTTTAAAAAACATTATTGTATTTAGGACAAAAATATCAACCCATCTACAAAACTTTAAACATTGAAAGGCTATCGTGAACTTCACACACTAAATAAGGCAAATTGTGTAATCCACGCAGGCAGAGCGGAAAGTAAATTACTGACATGCACACAACGCCCGATTTCAATGCTAGAATATCCACAGGAAAAGCTAATCTGTAATACTGTAATCAAGTGTATTAAATTACAAAGTTGGCATTTTCTATCTTTAGTCTAAAAAAAATATATTTCTCAACAAAAATAATCTAAGTTGTGTAATCAACTGAAAAATGAATGAATACTATTTTCGAAATATAAACTTAAACGAGTTAACGGCTGTTGAACACTAAGTTGTTTGTAGTTAAGATTATAACAGGGACAAAGTTCAAAGGAGAAGCTAGCTGTAGTTTATTAAGTGGTGACAGCTCGGAGCAATATCTCTGGTCTTTTATTTCTCTCTTTGGAGCTAATAAACCTGTTGAGTAGGTGACAAAATTACAAGGATTTAATTTGACTTCACTGCGAAATAATAATTCAGTCGCATTTTCTACCGATTTCACAATACATTGAATGACGCATTCAAGCCCTTATGGAATTGGAATGTAATTCAATTAAATAAATACAATTGCCTCTTCCCACTCAAGACTTAATTAAATTTTCAATAAATTTGACAGAAATTTATTCAATTTTCAATAAAACAGGAGTGGAGATAATATTTATTTCAAATAGGAAATGAAAGAGTAATTGTTCTTACACATCGTTGAATAAAAGATCTTTTTATTAATTATCTTGTTCCCCTGGACTATTCTTCACGTTTTATGGCCTCTGGAATAATAAAACATGATTATGGATGTCCGGTCCATCTTTATTTTTGGTGCTGTTGTCATTGGCATCTGTACGATAGCGACCACGAAGAATACAATGGAAATGAAATTTGACGGGAGGACATAGTTCGCTCGTATAGAACAATTTGGAAATTAGGGTTCTAAAGAACCCAAATATATTGAATTGAAAATGTCAAAAATCTGTCCATTTCAATCAGTTTTTTTTTGTTAATAACTCATATGTTTTAGAATTTATAACAAAATGCACTAGATAATAATGTAAAGATAAATTTCAGGGTAAAGATAAAATCAGCGTCAGGGTCAAAAAAGATCAAGTAATGGTCAAGCGAGACGTGATAGGTGAATAATTGATAACGTTTCAAGACTACGTAAACAAAACTTGTAGATCCAGTAATAGTCTCTTGGCATTTCCAAACCCCTATCCACTCTATTGAACCACTGAAAGCACACTGTTGGAACAATAAAAACAAAATATGTACACTTTTTTTTAAACACTTCCAAGCAGAATGAATTGTTAATCAAAATAAAATAACTACATAAGAGTAAGGTTGTTCGAACAGAAAATAAAATCTCTCACTTACTTTAGTTTACCATAAACCTAGGCCTATAATATAATGTAAAATAAAGTTACAGATTTAACCATTTATACATATCTGAAAAATATTTAATATAATTCATTGTTTCACAAATTACATAACAATAAATTACACATATTACATTTATTCAGACAGAAAATGCAATCGTTACAATAATTATAAGTTTATTAAAATATTAAACAAAAACACAAAAATGTTTATGCCATTTCATTTTTAAATTGTGAAAATTTTTAATGCAATGAAACAGAAACACTGGATATAACTTGTTGCATGTTCACAAGTATTTATTATATCAGATTGTTTTAATATTAGTGTTCATTTCCTTTAGATTTGTAAGCCGAGATTGAATTTATTAGTAGCTTAGATTTATTATAGCAAGTTTTGACTCACGCTGTTTGATACCTTTATATAAAATGTGAGATTTTTATAAACGTGTTGGAAAAAAATTTCATTCCAGTTTTACAACTTTCTGTTACTTTTTTGTGCTAACTTTAATGTGGATAATATAGTGTGAGAGATTTAATTATTAAATATTTAAAAGCAATGGATAGTTTATAGATGTTATAGTTTAAATAAGCCAGTTTGAAATTTTAACAAAACATTTCCATTAATTTCTAATTTGAATTTCATTTATAATGAATATACATTAATGCAGAATTTTTAAGTAGATAATAATTTTCATCTTGTATTTCATACCCAGTATATAAAATATATCGTTGGTGGTAATCGCAAATAACCTTGACCTTCGTTTTTGACAGATATTACCGCTTCATAACCTTAAAAAACAAACAAAAGGTGATTTTCGACTGAAGGTAAGAAAAATTTTAAGAAATAAAAAAAATACTGTTCTAAAATCAAATTGGAAACAATAAAGACAAGTTAATTATTATTGTTCTTGTAATAGATTTTGTTCCTATTATTAATGAATCTTGTCAGTGTGGGGAATGCACGGTTCTAGCATGAACGTTTGTTTCTTCGAAATGGTGTAAATTAATGAAGTTGATTTTTTTTTTAATCTCTTAACGACTTAACTTTAAACCGTTCGGACTAATGAAGATGGATTGGTAACGTAACACAGAGAAAAACCACGCCGAAACATGTACAAACTTTGAAGACCGAAATGCAATGTAGAGGACGTGTGGTGTAACAAATTGCGTAATACTACTCCCTTATGAAACAAAACAAACCCATAAATAAATAAAAAACATTTACGCCGTCTGATACGGGTTTAGGATATAAATAAATTGTTCGCAGAAAATATTATAAATGCAATATTATGATTTCATAATTAACAATTATATTACACATTTATTTTTATAAACTGAAAAAATGGAGGGAAACACTTTTATTTTAGGAGGTTAATAATTTAAATTATTGAAGAAATATAAAGGTATTTATTATCAATAGCATATTTTATAATGATTTAGAATGGATTAATTTCATAAATTTAAATCCTAAACCTGTTTCTAATCTTAAACCTCAGCGTAAATATTTTTTGATTAAATGGATGAATTTAATAACACGATACAAAGTTACTTTTTGTTTCTTTTTTTTTACGTTTATATCAGAACTAAAATATTTTAAAATTTCCGATTTTGGTACACGGATTTATGTCATTAATCTTAACGATTTACTAAAATTAAACCGGAATTGAACCAGAAAAAATCGATAAAAAATCTTTTTTTAAATTCTGAATTCTAAAAATTAGAAGAATTTTTTAACACATAAACCGGGATGTTTAGAAAAATGGCGGTTAATATTTGTTATTTGCCTTTAATCGATTAAATTTTATCCAAATCACAAATCCTAATACAAATTTAGAGAAAACATTAAATTTAACTTTTACGATGTCTCACAACATTTTTTTTTTTAAATCTAGGTCTGTAAATAATATGTTCACATACAAAGTTTAATCAAAATCTGTCAACAAGTTTAAACTGTGCAGTACGACGGATACGTTAAACGACTGACATACCCACAACATGAATTATTTGACTCATTCACACAAGTTAGAACTTAAAATGAGTTATTCATATCATAACTCTTCCACGTCTTACCCAAAATAGAAATTGTTGTACTAAAGAGTAGTTTAAAAAATTGTATATATGTGTTTCAAAATATTCATTAATAAATCGGGGTTCTAATACAAGACGTAATCAACAAATTAGGTAAAAGGATACGAAAATCAGTTTAATAGTTTGTGCCGTATACTATAAAAAGTAAGACAATCTACGGTTTATTACTGCATAGTGTCCTAGATGCATGTCAAAGGAAATGACATACAGTTATTCCTTCTTTAAAACTTTTAATAACGTCTACAAACTTTGAAATACAAGAACAAATTTACACTTTGAAATCTTTTAAATAACGTATAAAATAAAGATTTAAACATAAAATTCAACTTCTTTAAGGAATCCAATTCAAATATTTGTTAACTGCATAATTAATTAAGCTATGCATAATTAATCAGTCATTTAATTGATGCTTCAACATCTAACCCATGTGGTCTGATGTAAAGGAAATATAAACTGACAAGAGATAAATGAAGCTAAGAATAAAAGTGGAATGCTTGATAAATAAGTTAGGAGCAAAACAAACATTTGGAAATGAAATGTAAACAAAGAAAGGCATCCACTTTGTGTACATGTAAGGAAGTTAACAGAAGATATTTAGACAATTTGATTTACTGGCTCAATGATTTTGGGAAACGCAGGTTTTGCGTCTGTTTATATTTACATTTTATATACAGAACCCTGAGATAAATTATCATCTCCAGCGATGTAAATTACTTTTAAAAATACACAAATTTTTATAATCTTGTGAATAGTAATTGAAGACGTTCAGAAACAATATTGTTTTAAAATAATATAATTACATTTGTAAATGGTGGTAAAACAATGCGCAAACATTCTTACTCACCTAATTACGAAATGAAATGTGACTTCTAAACGTACTTCTATGTGTAGAAAAAGCATAAAAAACATAAAATATAAATGTATTATGGACGCAAACGTCGAAAGTATATTTATGTATTTAAATAAAGGCCTAGGCTTGATATGGTTGCGTCAAAACGTCTCAAATAAATCGTATTTAATTAAAACCAAAAGTTTAATGTCACGGGTTTAATGTTCCCCCTTTTTTTTTCATTTATTTTTGTTTGCTTTATAATTTATTCTTTAAGGTCTTATATTTTACATTTACTATTTTTACATTAGTTTAATTCCCCAGTATTTCACTAAAATTGGAACTAAATCGATAAATACCATAAAGAGAAAGGACGCACAGTATTATATAAACGTTCTAACTGCTATTTTATTATTATTATTATTATTTTTTTTTTTTACCGTTAACTTACTAACCGTCATTTTTGGAGACATTAGAACCAAACATTTTGACTACAATTAAGTAAATGTTTTCAAAATATTTTGTTGAATATTTAAATAGATTATCTGATGAAAAGATTAACATACTAATTGAAAAGATCACTCCATACTTAAGTATATACTTAGGTATGGAGTGATCTTTTCAATTATACACGGTAAAAAAAATAAAAATAAAATAATAATTTAAAAAAATAGCAGTTAGAACGTTTATATAATACTGTGCGTCCTTTCTCTTTATGGTATTTATCGATTTAGTTCCAATTTTAGTGAAATACTGGGGAAATAAACTAATGTAAAAATTGTAAATGTAAAATATAAGACCTTAAAGAATAAATTATAAAGCAAACAAAAATAAATGACAAAAAAAGGGGGAACATTAAACCCGTGACATTAACCTTTTGGTTTTAATTAAATACGATTTATTTGCGACGTTTTGACTCAACCATATCAAGTCTAGGCCTTTATTTAAATACATAAATATATTTTCGACGTTATATATTATATATATATATATATATATATATATATATATATATATATATATAAACTTTAACTTTAAGATGCTTATTACATTAAATGAGGTAAAGAAAATATTTCACGTGCGAAATGTTTTAAAAGTTAGATCAATAAAATTATAAACGTGGTATAGGTCCGATGTTAATATAGCTAGGGGATAAAGATATATTTATAAAATTATTTACCAGCATTACACCAAGAATAGTCAACAAACTTTCTTCAGTGGTCATAACGAGTTCATTTAAAAGCATATATCTTCGCTTTTAAAAAACAATAATTACTGATTTGTATAGACTGTATTCAGGTTAATGTTTTAACCTAACCCAAACTAACCGAAATTAACCTCTTCCCTCTTTCATGACAATATAAAATATACATTATGTAACGATGGTTCTACAACGCAGTCCTAAACATAACCTAACCTAACCTATATTTAAAGATGTGTAAACTAGTATTTTTGTAAAAATATCAATAAATATTATACCATTATTTTTTGAGTATTTTTTGTGAATTTTGTTTTAGTTGTTATATATTATTTTTATTTTTTGTTCAGAAAAAAGAAATATTCATTCTTTTTTCCTTAGAGACAATTTTATGTGTTTAAAACCTTTTCCTTATGTAACACCTTCAAGTTTTCAGTAAAAAAAACAAAACAACATACAGTATGACCGAAATATTCCCATATGCAATATAGAATTGAAATCGGTCTACTAGTTAGGTGTATTGCGCAATGCACAGGCTACAGTGAACATATAAAACAAACACTTTTTTATACTTAAAGGACAAGAAAACGAACACATCTTTAAAAAAATTGTCAGAAGTTTTAAACCCATTACTCTCTCTCTTTACTACAAATGTGTGATAAATTAAAAAGTAAATATTTTTTATGATATTCAATCAATCAATATAATGTATCAGTATATAAATATATATTATTATTAGTTTATTTATTTATTTTAAATCGTAAGAAAAGTAAATATTACATCTAAAATACAATATAGATGTCACACGGCATTGCATAATTTAAAGTAGATAACTATAGTGAATACTGGCGTAGAGGAATCACTTGACCAACTCTTGTTCTCTTCCAATTCTGAGGCTGATAGAATAATGCAGGGGTAGAAATCTTTATTTTACGTTAATTTCTTTCTTTCTTTTAAAGGTTATGATGACTTATAGAAAAGTCATGAACAAGTTCTTAAAGGTTTTCGCTTTTACTTATCAAGAAAATATAAAAATAGAAATAATATTTACTTCTATAATTTCAGTAACTACAATAAAACTCTCAACTTCCCTGTAATTTATCAATGCCTCCTTTAATGTATACACTGTTATATTTTATCTCCCTCTCTCTGAGTAGAGAACTCACAAACAAAGCATAGACAGCCATACAAACACTAACGCCCTGCAGTTACCCTCCATCGTCAAGATTTATGTACCCACTAGACTGAGAGGAAAGGGGATAATACGACTTGTGAGTCTATGGAGGGTATTTTATGGGTATTGCCTAACCCTGCACGATTCCACATTGATAGTGTTGTACTGCATAATCTTAAGTATATTTCCACAAATTATTTTTTATGAATAACATTGTGCATAATTTTACTATACCTCGTTCATTAAATGTTGTAATACAATAAATAAATCTTTATTTTTTAAATTATGAAGATTCACAAATGCTCTCATCTGGAACAAATTCAATTTCAGACATGAAGCTTATTACAGCATTAAGTAAAGGTTAAGTTGTGTTTGTTTTATGACAAATTATTCCTGAATCATAAGTTTTTTAGACGCGGATTTGCGACGTTAATCTACAGATTTTACTATTTTGGTGAAGCCGTTTTAAATGAAATATGTATTTTGTTATATTTAAATGGTCGTTTTTTTTTCTTGTTTTTTTACCTATAACTCACGAACTGAATTGTCCTCCCAAATGGTGATGAATTCGTTTTATTAAGAACCTTAGATATTACAATCAATCGTTATTTCTGATTGATATAATATCGTAATTTTGTGTTTTTCCTTAAGTCTAGAGATGTGGCCATCATACGCCTACAAAACAAATTTGATTAAATCGGTCTACACATTTGATTTTATATACACATACAATAGAGTCATTCAAACAGTTGGATTACTGACGTCATTGTGAAATTGTTTCGATACAGGGTGCCTCAAAACGTATATATCCGTAAGAAAATCGACTTCGATTATTTAACGCATAACTTACTTTTTTCCACTACATAATATAGACAAACGTTGGAAGTTTGAGACAGGTTTAGAGGATCTGCTTGTATTATATTAAGTAGTGAATCTAGTTAAACACCGTGAAGGGTAATAAGACCTTTAAATCTGGTCATAGAAGTGACAAAAAATATAAAAAATATCGATACAAACCTAGAACTTTAACGTGTAGACCGATTTTAATAAAATCATGAAAGTGTATTTTGAACACAGCTCGGTCCTTTTCAATATTTTTATTACCTCACACAAAACCACATTATTAGGATGATGTGAAAACATTTTACACATCGCTGGAGAATGATGTTAATTTATCTCAGTGTTCTGTTTATAAACCGTAAATATAAACAAACGCAAAACCAGCGTTTCCCAAAATCATTGAGCCAGTAAATCAACGTCTTTACAATAACTTCTGTTAACTTCCTTAAAAAAACATTAAGCGGATGCCTCTCTTTGTTTATATTTCATTTACAAATGTTTGTTTTGCTCCTAACTTACTTATCAAACAGTCCACTCTTATTCTTAACTTTATCTCTTGTCAGTTTATTCTTGCTTTATATTAGATAGGATTCCCTAACTCCAAAAGATATCAATTTTGTTATTTAACAAGACATAGGTTAATAATATGTGGATAATATATATTTGATTTCCTAAAAGTAGTTAAATTTTTTGTTCAAATCTTCATTTCATACGTCATTAGAATATTTCACAGTGTAAATTTGTTCTCGTTTTTCTATGTTTGTAGACATTATAAAAAAGATTTTAAGAAGAAATAATAACACTGTATGTCATTTCCTTTGACTTGTATCTAGGACATTATACAATAATAAACAGTAGAATGCATTGTTTTTCTAGTCTATAACCCAAACATTGAACTGTTTTTTGTACTTTTTCCTTAAACTGTTTTTAGGCCGTCTTGTTAACCAAGATTACCAATACTGAACACTTAAAACCCCGATTATGAAATGAATGTTTTTAACACCTATACTATTTTAAAAGCCACCCTTGAGTACAAATACTACTTATTAGAAGATGGGCGTGTAAGCTATGCAATTATTAAGTCATATTACTTTCTTAAATAAAATACATAAGTCTAATAATTTATATCTGTTGTACTCTACAGGTAAAACATGTTGACGGATTTTGATCAAACTTGGCATGTGTACGGATCAAATTTGAGACAGGTCTGAGAAATTAAAAACATTTTGAGACCTGAAGAAACGTAAAATAAAGAATTTTCTTTTTTAAATTTTGCTCAATTGAAGCCTCAATGCACACAAGTAAAATGTTTTCCCCGCCATTTTTTTAACAATGCCGGTTCGTGAGTTTTAAAGAAGAAAAAAATTCTACCATTAGTAGTTTTAAAAAAATGTCTTTTTCTCGAAATCTTCTTGCTCAATTTCGTTCAAATTTTAGTGAATTTGGAAGATTAATGATCTGTTTCCCATAACCAATATTTAAAAAATCGGTCCTCATGTTTGAGGTGTAGATGTCTACGCACACCCTAGGCGTCAGACAGACAGTTGACTCAGTGACACAGGGTACCACAAAAAGGACATAACTACAAAAAAAATCGACGCTTATTATTTAATATATAACATGCTTTTCTATACTACGCCAAGTGATTAATTTGAAATTATTTTCTATCCTTCCCTCTAATTATTCATATTAATTAGAAAATTCACAAAATTATCTAATCTGGAGCAAACCATACGAAGCGAACTAAGACGTCAAATTTAAACACATTTACATTAGAGGTTAGCCTACGTCAAGGAAGTATTGATATGCACAAATATGAGGTCCTGGAGATATGTTTTAATCAAACTTACCCAACTGTGTAATATGCTTTTATCTACCAATACAATTTAAATTTCCTACAAGGCACAATAGACAAACGTTTGGACATTACATTAAAAGGAGTTGTTTGATTTACATTGTGCTGGGTAAGTACATATATACAGTATAGCTCCCATCAACTTGTTGCAGATATTCGTATATATTTATTTACCAAAAAAAATAAAGAGAGAGAGAGAGAGAGAGAGAGAGAGAGAGAGAGAGAGAGAGAGAGAGAGAGAGAGAGAGAGAGAGAGAGAGAGAGAGAGAGAGAGAGAGAGAGAGAGAGAGAGAGAGAGAGAGAGAGAGAGAGAGAGAGAGAGAGAGAGAGAGAGAGAGAGAGAGATAGAGAGAGAGCACAACAAACTGCACAAACGACATAAGATAGACAGAGAGATATCGTTCCAAAATTCTCTCTTTTTTTTACTTGGGAACGTCAATACAAATATATTTGTAAGAAAAAAAACCCAATTTTGACTTATCGCATAATTTTATGTGTGAGAAAGGAAAACAAAATTCTACGTGAAGGTGAAACTTTACATATTAATTTGAATTGCAAACACACACTTATATACTAGTAAAAACATGTGGGAAATAATAACAAATTAAAAAATCATAAGCTGTTGAAAATTATTTGTAAAATATTGTAAACAGTTAAAAACAACTATAAAAATTAATCCATGTTATACTTTCAACTTATTTTCTGGCAATATAATTTTGTTTTTAATTTACAAGTAAAATTTACACAATTTCATGTATACATAATAGAGACAAAGTGAAATATAGTATTATATACAACAATATTACCTGATGATGAAGATACAATTTTATATAACAGAAAGTATTTAGAAGTTAAGAACATAATTTGGAGTAGAGTTCAAAGACAAGCCGTCTTTTACTTTATTACCAGGTGACAAATCGTCTGCGTTGTTCTTTGTTGGCTACATCTAACCTTGAGTACTTTCTTAGTAAGTGAGGTTTTAAATGTTTTCCTTTCCGCACACTTATTAAAGTAAAACTTCTGCATTTAAAAAATAATAAGTTATAACTGTAGAAAACTTATTTATTTCACTAACACATGATATTAATTGAACCTACAGTACCAATAATTATTGAGTGCATATTGTAATAGTATTAAGTGCTATTATAAGAAAAACAAAAACACTAAAATTTAATTTGATTGAAATGATGGAAATTCAGTTATCTGAAATACTTATTTCTAGAATATGGATACTGCATACAGTTCTCTATTATTACAATTAAAGTGACTAAAAATTTTGTGTAACTATGTCATTTTTTGTAATTGTATGGATGTGAGTTTTTTTATAAAATTTATATCTTAGATGATAATAAAATCCGATTATTCAACCTTATCACTTCTTTCTTATCTTAAAAACCCGACACTTTGGAGACGTTGGAACTCATAGATTTCAATTTCAAAAAATTAAATATTTTAAACCAACTTCTCAAGGGCTTTTACGTTTAAAATTTTCATTAAAAAAATATTATTTCACTGTAGCGCAAGTAAAAAGATTGTAATTTTACAATGTACAGTTTTTTCCCTTCTTTATTTAAATACTCCTTATAAAAATGTGAACATTATTAAAGGAGTTATAACGTGTACAGGAATTATTTCTTATCTTTGTAGGACTTGGTCAAATATAAGGATCAATTTCAATTCAACCTAAATTAAAGTTTTTGTTAAATTGATAAACTTACAGATTGAATTCAAATAGGTGAACTACCAGCGATTGAATATTAACTAACTAGAGGCGTAGATGTTCATAAATCAATTACATGTCAACAGAGATGTTGGTGAAATTAATTATCCCAGTCCATAGGTAACATCTCGGCTATATGTCCAAGTTGCAGATTGCATTGTGATAATCTTAAACTTGCATGTACGAATATCCCCTTCTAGAGATGTAGACGTGTTACAAACACACCTGAATGTATATGGTAATACCACCCAATTAATATTAGTTCATTTATTTGGATCGTTTATTTGTGTATTTTTCATGCTATGACTTTAAAAGTTAGTTTTATATTCATACCATGTATTAAAAGGCAGCTAATTCAAATATAATAAAGAAATACTTTTCTTTTTTACAAAAGTTTTGTTTTTCTATACTTTTTAAATTGTCTTGCATGTGCATTGTAATTATGTATCTTTTAAATTTTGTAACTATAGATTATATATATTTGTACAAATTACTCATATTACATTACAAAACTATTTAAACAACACAATATATTTTTTTTTTCAAAAACAATAAATACATGCAGAAATCACTATAAAATTTCTATATTAGTTATCTTAAAAAAGCACAATTAATTTAAACAAATGCTCGTAGAAATAGAAAACATTTTACTGTCATTAAACATATAGTTTCAGCTGCAACTGACAGTAAGTAATAAAATTACTGATATACTTCATGGAGTGACGACACAACTAACAGTGAAGTGTAAAAAACCTAGTTATTCAAAATATGGATGTCTGCATCCACGAACTCTTGGACACTTTAGGAAAACCTGCTATTCAAACAAATTTCCACAACACGTGTAGAATATCTCACCGAAACCAATCAAGCATTTTCAGGGAACCTAATAAAATAAGCAACACTGATATGCTTATGGCTGTTTTGGGTTTTACTAAGTTCACAAAAGCCCCAACAAACATTTATTCCTGATATCATGTCCATAATAGCTACTCAATATTTACTCTTCCATGAGTTCTTTAACATACAACATTGAGTGAAAAATAAATATACTACCTACATATAAAAAATAACTTTATAAAAATTGGTCTATTAGACTCTTGCACTGAGATTCCTTTGACAGTTTTAATTGCCTTGTTTGCCACAAGGAAACTTGTTTGCATATGTCGAATTACTCCACAAGGTTATTCCATAGGGTGTGAATGGGAAAAGGCAAAATAAGCATTTTTTTGCTGGATTGATGTTAGTACTACATTTCAGTTTTTTTATTAAAAATAAACTCTTGTTAGGCGAGTGCACAAATAATTTGTAAACCAGGTAAGTCTAGAATCCACGTGTATACCAAGAAGTTTAACTGACTTCTCTGCAGGTTTACCAAAGCCAAATGTAATAACATCTGTTTAATCTTGATTGATAATGAATTTATTTGTTTCAAACCAGAGCTCAGATCTGTCCATATCGTCCTTATTATTGTGATATTATTTTTATCAATTGGATATCTTTTATCTTTCTTATCAGGTTTGTCTGATCATCTTTTCTTCTCTTTCGAGTAGGTCCTACTAGAGGATTTAATGTGTTTATTTTATATTCATTTTAAAATATTGTTAGAAGGCGTTAATATGTGAGAGGTTTTACACCTTTAAGTTACAAACACATAGTTGGTGTTGATTTAATTGACAATAAATACTAAATTAACACCACACAGAACTAAAATCAAAATGTGTATATTTTCAAATTAGTATCCTCCAATAGGCGAAGAATGACTATACATGAGCACGGAATCTCGTCTAATGATTTATAGAAAACATCTTCACTTCTTCCTTGACGAGAGGAATCTTCACGTTTCCTTTGTCGATGGTTAGATAGGTACCATTTGGAATCAACTAAATTCTCTAGTTATAATTTGTTTTGAAATACCTGAATTTGTTTAAATAATATGAATCTCAGATATGCAACACTAAACTTCGATGCGCTACGTCCATATAGGCATTAATATTTAATAATTACATGGTTGCTAACGGACTTACTGTATTTAATTATATTATATCTACCTAGTGTTCGTCAAATATTGTTCTTCTTGTTTGGTCAACCCCTTGACCTCGTCAAGCTGACCTCACCTCACATGTAATGTCTATAAACACACTACACATCAAAATATATTTCAAAACAACACACGCTGGATACTCCAACCGATATACGTTAAACAGTACGAGTTAGGTCTTATTACAAAATAGGTTTGACAAGCAATATTATTATGGTAAATAACAATATTATTAATATCCGTTCCCTGTATGTAACGTGTGTGTTTTGGGTTGTTTCATTGTAGACAATTTTTTGATATTAAGTGTTAAGTGTGATCAGCCTAACGAGGTAACAGTGCTGACGAAACAGCTGTTTCTACACAACAAGATCAATGGTCTCCCATGAGATATCACTAGTATAACTTTATTATAATTGTATATATAACCAGTTTTTTTAGATCAAACAACTGAGAATTCTAATCTAGTAGACAGTATATTTTCGTGTACTTATTGTCCTATAGTTATTTCTTTTTAACGTGTCTTTCTATCTTTGGTTTTTTCTCATTTAGAGGTGAAAGACTTCTGTGACGTCATTGATTTATAAAAATTAAAAAAAAAAACAAAGATCCCCATCACTTGAATACTCTGATAGCTTTATGGTCGGAGGATAGTAAATTTTGGTTGAGAGAGAATTTATAAGAAAGATAATAGAGAAGGATTTAACTTGAGACTACAATCCTGCTAGAATCCTTCAGGATTGCCACATCCGTTGTCTACTTACAAATTGAACATTTGCATCCAGGTCCATCGAGATGCTTTTCTGTGTTATTGTATGGGATCGCAGTATTTTAAATTGTTACTAGTACATAAAAATTTTCCCTAAAGTGCATCCACACTTGCAACAAAACAACGTTATATAACTTGAAAATCTCTAATGAAACAAGTTGTACAACACGAAATTGTACAAGGGTTTTATAACAAGTTATATGTTACCCGGAGGGTGTCGGTAAACATCAAAGGAAGTTAGATAACATTGTTATACAACAAGTTACACGTCCGTCCACATCTATCTGACCCCCAGTTTTTGACAACCCTCCTGCTTGTCAGCTTGTTTAGTCTGCTTAGACTCGTTAAAACGTGTAGTGCGTAAGTTTTAGAAATAATAATATTTCATTTGAGCAAGTTATTTTGTTCGTTTTTTCCAAGTAATATAGAGTGAGTCGTATTTTTCGTGAGCGTTGTTCTAACTACCCAAATTATGAATTATAGAAACAACTAAAAAAAAAAAAAAAAAAAAACAGTTTCAAGGTATTTTATAAGTTGGCAAAATAATTTCGATTAAAATCTGTCTCTCGTGTAGATCCTAGAACAAAGTACACACTGCAGACACTAGACGGTCATAATAAAAACACACTTTTTTGACTCTTGGACGATAAAAAAACAGATCATTTAATGAAAACTATTACATAAATTTTAACAATGCTCCAGGGGATTGTACACAATTTGAGTAAAAGATTTAAGCGTTTGTTTAAACCACGCAGAGATATAATTTTTGTATAAAGTTGAAGTCTTTTAAGCTGTCTAGCGCCAACATATTTTGTCATCAAATAAGCATACATATTCGTAATCATAATAACTTCTAGTTTTATTTGATACCCTTCACATAATAATTCAAGAAATAAATTTGTCTCACTATATAGTTTTTGACCCTTAACTACCCAATGATAATTTTTTTATAACTATGCAACAATTGATATAACATAAATGCAAAGTTTCAAATACATATTAGATTTATCTCTTGTCTGTTAGACGGATTGGTATTTACAAATAGAGAGACAGACACGAGCTTGAAATTATTAGAGTACTTGTATTACCTACTCTCTCTCTCACTCTCACTCACATATATATATACATCTTTTTCTAATCTCATACTTACATAATGCGAAATTTGTCGTCCTTTTCAACCTCCTACAATTGTTAATATATATAAAGGATGAGAAAATTTTTAATGCCTAATGTTTATATATACTCGTGCTAATCACAACTGCAATATTGTAACGTGATATTTACATAAATTCTTACAGAACGGAACAGCGTATTGTCCTGGCTTTAAAGCAGATGGAGGGAAAGCTTAGGGGTGTTGGATGCGCACGCAAACACGAACCCTCGACAACACACCCTAGCACACCATTTTAACAGGAAATAATTCAATATTGTAGGGAAGCTATTACAAGATAAGATCACTTCACGCTATTCACGTAAAACCATTAATATTTTGAGGCGAGGCATGTTGAAATTATAATGAAAGGTAGTAATTTGATAAAAAGCAAAAGTTACAAGTTGTTGTTTCAACGTCGGACATTTCATTTTCTGTCATTTGTGTAACAGTGGTTGATAGGAAGTTTGAAATTTCTTTCAACTTTGTTACTTATCCAGTATACGAAGTATTGGTAGGTTTTGATAATCGTTAATATTTTGTAATCTCTGATTTTTAGCTGATCTTCAAGTTTCTTAACTTTATTGAGAAGAAAAAGTTATTATCGACAGACGTCCGTCCATAGTTACTTTCGTCTGTATGTAAGAAATATGAAATGTGTTATTGGGAATTACAGTGTGCTCATGGAAAACCGTATTGCAATAATGAAAAATCGAAATGACAATGTCAAAATGGCAGCCATTTTTAACAGTTTTTTTGTTAATATCTGGTGTTTTATTCAAATTATAAAATACTAAATTTTATAAAAATTAGCAAATTTATATTCTACATATAATGATAATAACTCCACCTCACTAATATGGCAAATAGCGAAGTTATATTAGAAAATTTCATTCTAAATCCTGTAGTCCATTAAAAATGTGGGGCGACATTATTCAATTCATGTCACGAATAGAGACTACATTTATTATACGTTTTTTGGGTCGCTAATTCCGAAAATCGAGGTCGCGAAACCGCAAAGTTGTGACGTCTCCTCTAAAATGGCTTTTAACGCCAGTTTTAAAGGCATTTTTCAATAATATAATTTTTAAACTCTATTAAATGACATTTTAAAATAATACTTTGTACTTTTAATGAGATAATGTTCAATGAAGCTAACATTTATTTTAGGGTAAATCATAGGGGTTAAAAACCACATCCTTACTAAAAAAAGAGGAAAACGCACGATAAAAATGTTTTGTTCATTTTTGCAGTAGGTTTGATACTTTAAAGTAATAAACAGTTATTTTACAACTAAATATAATATTTTTGTCATAATAAATAAAAACTACATCTAAACGACGGCTTTCAGAGGTTTAAAAATATATAAATTTAACTACAAATGAAAAACGCGTTTGATCATACATATTTTGCATTTTTTTATTTAAAATAATTAGCGTTGAATATCACAAATTAATTTTACTTTTTTGAACGGTAAAACTACCCCTAAAACACCGTAACATAAAAAGTACAAAACAATTTCTCCACAAGAAAATATGATATAGTTATTCTGTATGGTTACCAGAACTGTTAGGGCCAAACCGTAAACCAGAGTATAACTTTTGCAGGTTTCTTCAAATATGTAAAGTTATAAGTCTCACCTATATATAAATCTACGAGGCTTGGAAGGGCCTAGCCGACGTCGATACAGTAGTAATATACGCAGTTATAAGGTTCAGAAAACCTGTATCAACTCTTTTAAACAAACTTTACAGACTAATTTAGATATCATACAAGAGTTTAGATATCCAGACAACCAACGATAATACGAATATTATTGTGCGACCTTTTTTTTACTATAAATGCCAATAGATGTCACGACAGTAGGTATTTCGTCTAAACGCATTACCATGTTGCCACATTGTGCACGCACATATAAAAGGAAAACTGTTTTAGATCAGATTCCTGTTTGAAGTTTCACTATAACCTTCAGTAATTTATCTTTAATGTTACTAATAAATCTTGTGTGTCTGTTATTTTCTTAAAAAAGCTACATCTAAATTTTGAGATATCGTATGAATGGCGAAAAATCCCCAAATCTGACTCAAATATTCCCCCATACTATAGTTTATTTATACCAATCCTTCCGTTTGGGCTGTAAAGCACTGATCAGACGACAGAGAAAATATCCACAAACAACTAGTTGAACTCACGATACCTTAAAAGGAATTTATAAACATTACGTAACTGAGCTTCACCATACTACGTATATGTCAAAATTTAAAATAGAGCTACAAAATACAATTTTTAAAAATATTTAAAAGAAAAAAATAAGAACTCTACAATAATGCCAGAGTAAAATGAAGAGAATAAAGAACTCACTTCATAAGCATGTTGTTTTAGGGATAATAAAATTTATCAACAATTTTATTCCCTAATATTAGACTTCTTTAATCATAAAAACCAACATGGGGAAAAATAACACGACCTGTTCTAAAGTTTCATTGTGTTGCTACTAGATAAATTTAAATTTGCTAAATGTTTTGCTATTAAATTATTTAATTAGTTAACTCAACTACAGACAGCTTTATGCGTCTCGAAATAATATTATAAAAAGCCCATAGGTACAAATTAGGAATTCATTACATTCTGATTATTTATAATATAAATTTACTATAGACCTAAAACAAACAACAGAACAGCAAGAAGAATAGAGGAGACTCCCCACCACAATAGACAAGCAGAGCTACATGAATGGATTGTTGGGAGAAGTAGAACTTGTAACTGGAGACCACTTAGTATGTGGGAGTTGAGGCAGACTTGTTCTTTTGCTTGTAGATCTATAGGATAAATAGTATTAAAGTATTCAATATCTCCTTAATTTTGTTAAAAGTGTATTGAAAATCTGTTTTAGACTGATGAGAATGGCAACTCCCCAATTGTTGGTACTAACTCTAATAGCTGTAAGTTTCGCCTCACCACCATCGTGTAGAGTATCGGAATTCTTCTGTGACACTGGACAATGTGTGGCATTGGATAGGTACTGCGACGGCTCCGACGATTGCGGCGATAAGTCTGATGAACCGAGGTACTGTTCACGTAAGTGTTTTCTTTGGTATTTATTTTATTAATTATATATTTAACGCAAATCATTAAGACAATGATATTTAAAGAGAATCCCAGGATATTAATATGCATAACGACAGAAAAGATTAATATATTATTTATTTTAGAACTATTCATAGATATTTTTACTGTAATATTTCAGTAATTTTCGGCTCTGCAGACAACAAAATCGGGAGTTGGTATCATGCAACGTATACTTAATACTGTTTGGTGATAGCATCGACATTGGTCCAAACTTTGCATCCCGTATGTGCACATAATCCATTTCAATCTTCGATTCCCTCTAAATAAATATTAATAGAGTATGATTTGTGGTAGGTCATGAACCATTATTGAAGGTAGATTTAGGGTCTCCGGTAAATCAACTGACTTTCACTGCCACAGGCAGCATCATCAGGCCAGCTATCTATGTCCACTCAAACACTTATATATACACAACACTTATTGTAACACATATTTTCATACATTTTTCGTACACGTCACATAAATAAATAAATTTGTTCAACATTGCTACACTTAAGAGGTACCTCATTCTGGTGTATTTCCTTTTAGACTGATTTGGAAAGATAAAGGTGCAGCTCTGTTCTATGGTTATCAGATTGTACCTTGTGCCCTACTAGATTTTCTTATGTGTCCTTGATTTTATGTTGTTGGCACAATATTAGATCATAAAGGCAATTGGAAGCAAAATTCAATACAATATATAAAATATATGTAGTTCTAAGGCTATGAAAAATGAATTATTTAATCCAAATTCTCATCTTTACTCGTGTTACCAAAAAACTTTAAACCCTGAAACAAAAGGAGGTTCGACGAATGTTGGGTAAACGAGGACTTCAGGATAACAAAGTACCAATGAAATGGTGAATGAAGTGGCTGGGACTCTACTCCGGAATGGTAGCGTGTAAAGACAAACATGGCAAGAACTGCTTTAAGAAGATGGGCAAAGACAGAAACTCATAACAGATTAAGGAGTACACTCTATGTACCATTATTCCACCCCAACCATACATTACCAGTTACATAGTCTCACTGCACAGATGTAAACTGTGCATTCTCAAGCTTTGTCACTGGACAAATTTCGCATGACAAGTTCACAAATTCTCCACACAGTTATGTCTTAAACGACGAAAAATTAATAAAATTGAATTCGATTTGAAACGAAAATCATTTAATTGTTTTTAATCATTGAACGTCAATGATTTTCAACAAATCGGACATACTTTTTCATTTACTGTGTACAATCATATTCACTCACTTGTAATTAGTAATAGTAAGAGGCCTAAATTACAACAACACAATAAGACCAATGTTTGATTATAGCCTGCAATCGTACTTATTATGGTGACGTTGGAAGGACGTATGAAGTAGAAATAAGAAGACCTAGAGAAGACCGACTGCCATTTCTGTGTCACTTGAATTTCACAGCAGCTGGTGGGGATCTAGGTGATCTTGTACAGGTAAATTGTAATACACAGTCTTAAAATTAAAACAAATTGAACTGCATTATAAGGAGTATTTTTTAGTAGAGTTAAATTATTATTCCAAAATGCTTTTTTATTGTTTTATCACTTTCATATTTTTAAACATTCTTTTTGTGAAAAGATATTATTATTGCTTAAATTAAAAATATTAAATTTTTTATGGTTTTTAATTTTAAAATGTAAAAGTATATACACAATACTAATAATTGATCCTAGTTAGAATATTTTGTAATACAAATGGTATAGTTTTATGTAGTCTCAAAGTTTAGGGGATAAATACGACTTCAAGACATTCATAATTTTAATCATTAATGTTTACTAGATAAAATCAATATTCTCCACGAATACCAACAATGTTCATCAATTATTTGCTAAAATACAGCAACTTATTTATAATTTTCAATTTTAACCTTTTTTGTATATAGAAGATCCTGTTTGATACGCTAATATTTCTGACGTTTTTAATAGCTCCCAGATATGAACAACAAGTCATAAAGGCGTCTACTTTGTAGCTTTAATTTATAATGAAACATTTTCCGCACATCCTGCACAAGGGAATCTAACTGAATTTTTCTCCCAACTTCCCCAAAAAAGCTAAATGAAAGGAAATAGGACGTCCCTACGGAACACTTATGGTTAGGGCAAATTCGAATTATTATTGTGAATTTCACCACAGTGCTCAACAAGATTGTATAACAATTACTTTGTTCAGAAAACCTAGTAACAGCTTTTACAAACAACTTAACCTAATTGATAATACCATTATTTACCAATACAATTCAACATTTCGTGCCACACCCAATGAAACTAACTTATGATCATTACATTTAGAGGATCTGCTTGTATCATACATTATGTTATAGGGCGGGGTAAATACCACGATGACGCCCACCAACTTGATATTTTTATATTAAAAGGTAATTAACTTAAAATCAATTGTAAGAGGATAAGTTAATTATATTTTTTGTTGTAATTTAATAAAATAATTTGCAGGTAGTTAATTTATTTAATAATTTTTATGTTATTTAGTTTTGTAATATTTAGTTAATCTTTGATTCTGGAAGAAAACATTTATTTACTTGCATAATATGCATACGTTGATAAACAATATTTTAGTTTTTGAAATTGAAGTTGGGGAAAACAATAGAGCAAGTTATTTTGTCAAAGTAATTAATTGTGAATGTTCTGAGTGTAGAACAGATTTAGATTCACACATTAAAAAAACAATAACACAAAATAACGGTGAAAAGTAATCAACATTTTGTAATGATTAAAAAAGCAGTGATTGTAGTTCTTGATTAAACAGAGACTGGAGGTTTGAATAAATTGTGGTCAATTAATTACTCTTATGTTGTGAATTTTTGAAAGACAAATAAAGTGATTTTGTTTTAAATTATTATGCATAGTTTCTTTGATATCATAACAGATTTTATGTTTGTTCCCAATAAAAACAAGAAACATAAATAGAAAACGTTAGTGAATATTAAAGTGACCAAAAATCTATCTTTTTTATGTTGTATTTTGTCTATTAGTATATCATATTACTTTGCATACACCACAACTTAAAATAATACTAAGTGTCAATACTTTACGAGAAATGGAACAATCCTTTTATCATTTGAAATATTTTACTCCAATAATCTTTTCTTATTGCCTGCGTGGCAATTTTAATTAATGTTTTTACTTCTCACACACGCGTAGTTTATAGAAAGTTCTGTCTTGGGTCTAACAATCTGTGTCGATGTTTGTTATTTGATTCGTAAAGAGTGATAACATTATTTAGTATTTTGTTGTAGGCCCTATTAATAATTCTTGTGCTGGATAGTGTGAAATCAATATTACTACATATTACATAATATTCATCTATTCATTTTCAAACATAAAATATAATACTATAATCTTCCTACTCCCAAGTCAATGTTCATAGTTGGTTATTCATCGTTGGTAATGAGCATCCTCAACAATTAATGTGTAATTACTCCGACGAAAATCCTCCTCACAAGTACCCAGATGGAATCCGTTTACTTACAAAGTTAACTAAATATTTCATTTCCTTAGAGATGGGGGATTTACCTGTTCCCTACATTTCTACTTCAACTAATTCCTTCAATTCCAACAACATCTACATCTGAAGTACCATCCTTTGTTCTGAATTAATCGCATCATTAATTTAATTATGTGTTTGCATGGTGAAGTGAAAGCAAAGAAGTGTACTTTACTTTTTTGAAATTATAATAACGATATTTGTTTCTTTTACTATACAAATTGAAGTTGGATTATTAATCATGTGAAACGATATCTTACTTTTTTAATATCAAAGTAAGATATTTTTACTTAAGCAGGACTGCAAGTAAAGGTTAATTTAGGTTAGAGTAAAATCTTTTAATCTCCGTCATTTTTACTAATGGTAACGTTTGATGGCTTCAGAAACCGCCTGTATGTTCGTCGTCGTAACGTGTTTTCATAACCACGATAGAGGTCACTAAAAGTATGACAGGAATATGAATTTTGCTTCTCCGAAATTTTGACACTAAATTAGTAATTATCCTCACCTCGTCTTGTAGTTCTTACACTGTATCACGACAGTCCTGTAACTGGTCAATCCCTCATCATTTCGACATGGTGCAGATCAATAGAAACTTGAGTCATTTTAAAACGACGTGCCGCCATTTTTAAAACGGTGTATCAGTACATAAGTCACGTGTTACAATCGTCGCAAAACTGTTGGATCTTCCTTAATAGTTTTTACTTAAAATTTATCAAATTGAATTAAAGATTAATGCCCTATCTAAGCTGGTAACTGTTTGCCAATAAGCTACAAATGAAAAATCCAACGGGTTCTGAGTACACTTCCTGATTACTGGCGACTGATGATCTCTGCAAGAGGGAAAAAAATCGTGCATCCACGTAACATAACCTCCAAACCTCCAAACCTCCAAACCTCCAAACCTCCAAACCTCCAAACCTCCAAACCTCCAAACCTCCAAACCTCCAAACCTCCAAACCTCCAAACCTCCAAACCTCCAAACCTCCAAACCTCCAAACCTTCAAACCTCCAAACCTCCAAATCTCCAAACCTCCAAACCTAGATACAGATGGACACATTCAGGAAGTGATTTTTTTTTAAATAAACCAAGTTTTGTTTTATCAGAAAATGTCGTCACTCTAAATATGTTATTATACGTTTAGTGATAGATTACTAGTAATTTTGTTTTATCGCAATGTATTTATAAATTTATGAATTTAATTTTTCAGCTTACGTTTGACACGTTTACAGTGGGGAAATTTGTTTCCTTTACTTCAGACGGCTGCCCTGATGGTCACATGTCAATACGTGAGACTGAACGGCCTAGTACTGGCGGTCAATGGTGTGGTAGTGCTTGGGGCTACACTGTGTATTACAGCGAAGGTCGATCACTCAATCTAACATTGCAGTTGGACAAACTTTCCGAACAGGTATAAAAATATCATTTTATTTAGTTTTATTAAATAATACTATGATACTACTATAGAACAAACAAAAGCCAGTAAGCATCACCGAGCACCCTCATCGCATTATTTGGCATTACCCTGAGGGGCTCGCTACATTGAGTAAGGACGTGGACATCCCTAGGTATCCTACCTGGATTTACATAGTTTATGATGTAGTCTTGATTTAGATACGTCTTTTTCATCTTTCCTATGTAGTCTCTCATGACCAACCATTGCTATGTTCCTACTCTGTCGCTATTAGAGAATTCGGAGGGTAAGGGGTATTTATTCTGTTCTTTTCCTCCTTTTTTTATAAGTCTATGATGACGAAAAAATTTTAAGTCTTTAAACAAGAAGAAATAAAATGTATTACTACCACCAAACTTTCTCATATGTCCTCTCACACTTCTATTTGTCAAGCGTAGTGAAGGACAGGTTTCTTCTTCATGAATTTCGATAATATCAATTTATATTAGGCCTATAGTTCTTGAAATAATAATTTTATATTTTGAGTATAACTAAAACACTACATAATAATTAAGTAACATCTCTTAGAAATATTTTACACCTCAGATTTACTTATGTACTGTATTTGGATTTCTCATTTTTTCAACGTTTTACTTGCAATCGTGATATTTTATTCCTTCACATCATGTCTCCAATTTACTTTTCAATCTGCTACACCTACAATAATTCATCCATAGTTCTTAGGTTTTCTTCCACATCCAGCATCCATGAAAATCTTCGGTCAAGCTTTTCTTCCTCCATCATCCATTTATGATGGAAAGAAAAGCTGAAAGCTTTCCCAGAAAACGTCTCCACATTCCCCAATCAACTGATCCTTTTAAATTTTATAAATCGCGAAATGTCCTCTCTCTGTAGCAGTCATTTTTTGTAACAGTGTGTTTTGTAAACAGTCATCCACTCCCTCTTTCAAATTTGTATTCGTATAAATATTCCACATTATTTTCCTCAAAGACTGGATCAATTTATACCTGAGATCTGGTTAACTGTTACGTACATGCAACGTAAAAAGATCGGGGGGAGGGGGTTGGTTTCACCATTTATGCTACTACGTTTGAACCCTATATTATATTACTTTCTTTTAATAGTCAAATATTTGTTTAATAGTTCGGTCCGTGGAGCTTGTAGTTAAACCGTCATTTTGGACACTCTCACACAGTCACTACACCAATCCTACATTACGGACAACTCACACCTGGCTGCCATTTTATGACGAATCTAATTAACTTCAACTACATTTAAACTAATTTAGAATATTATTTATACATTATTATTAGTAATTTAACACTAAAGGGGAAACAGGATAATGTTAAGACTTGCACTGATGGAACATGAGCGGCAATATTCACATACATTTAATAAACGAAACCAAAATCCTGAAGTGCGAGGGATGATCCCCTGGGCCTTCTGAACCATTCTAAAACATACTTAGACGACCATTTTTGGGAGGGATTATTTTTTATAAAAGGTAAATCAAAAGGGAAACTTTCACTAGTTGCCACTTTAACTTGCCTAAACACTGCGTTTGCATGATTGCCGCTGTGCATGAAAAGGGGCAATCTACTATTAGACCCATCCCGCCTGCAATCCGTAAGTTAGGCAATGTGCAGTGTGCTAAAGCCCAAAGGATAGAGTACCCTAGGCAAAACAGGATTGTGATTCCGTAAGATTATCACATACATCACAAATTACCAGTTGATGGTTTTGTATCTCTAAATTTTTATTGGAGCGTGAAAATAGTTTGAACCTAGAAAGTATCTTTTGTTTTAGACTATAATCTGTTTATAATTTCCAGCAGACTTTTATATTCAGTGGTTAAGTAGTTGAAGTTTTTTCAAAGATTTCTAGATCCATTTGATATTTTCAAATTTTAATTTCCCACATCAAGAACTTTTACGCATCTTCCAGGATACCGTCATTTTAATATAATTGTTCTATTATTAGTTATAGTGTGTTCTAGGTTTACCACTTGGTAATGGTAGTTAATTATTACTACGAATTTAATTTCATAAACAAAATTGATGGTAACAATACCTTGTAATTATTTATAATTGCAAAGTCTTTTGTTACTTTTAACAATGTTAATTTCCGTTTATTAGTCAACTCGATGTTAGAGTAAAACAGATAATTTATTTAATGATTAAGTTCTATATGTTACTGAAGTAAAATGGAAAATTATTGGCATCCTCGTTAAAATTAATTAGATCAATAATGATCATTATTTTTCTTACATTTTCTAAACTGCTCAAATTTGTAATATATTTAAGTATGCATTTTTCCTTTTGATTTACTTTTATTAGAATCATTAATAAAAGTTAATTTATATTTAAAATAAATTGCTATGTACTGTCATGAGATTTTTAAACGAAATACTGACTTTGAAAGTAGCACAATATTGTTTTATTAAGATAACTTGTATAGTTCAAATAATTTTAATTTTTAACTTTGTTCATATGGTTTTTGAGAAATCTAACAATGCTCAGTTCGGTTTAAACAATAGCTTTAAATTAAGACTTTATGAATATTATTCAGTGATCGAAATAAATCGTGTGCAATTCCAGCAAATTAGGTAATTAAATTTATTATACAGGGTGGTTCAAATTGTACGGCAATATTTCATGAGCGGACTTTAGAAATAAAATTAAAAAGGAAAACACTATATTAATAGGTTTGGAAAGGTTTCGTTTTCCTATTGTAAATAAGTTATCAAGAGACGATTTGGTATACGTATCATCTATGTAACAAGTACACCACAAACCCGAAACTTTACTTTGTGATATTTAAAAATGGTGGACGTTTAAAATATTTAATGTGGAATAATTCAAAAATCTTTACCATTACAAAATATTTACACGAAACCTAGAATTTTCTTCTTTTATCGAAAATAAAACCAATATAATTTATTTCTGTACGTCAAATTATAAACCCATTTTTCGACAAAAAATATGTTTCTTATTAATTCTCTACAACAACCAACATTAACATAAATTGGTTGTGTTATTTTAATAATAGATTCTGGCTACTCCAAGAACAGTTCAGGCATATAGAGTTTCCCTTTCTTACAAGGTGACATTCTTCATAGATTCATGTATTCAAGCATTCCTCGGCAACCACAAAATTGTTGTTTTATCAGTTGGCAGACCTTCCTTGACTCAAATATATAATAATGTACAAAAATGATAGCTGTTGGATTGAATAATATAATATAAATAGTTTCACTTCCTCAACTTTCAGGTTTTTCCTGATGCATACGTGTTTTCTATTGAAAGACTGAGTTTAAAAAAAAAAAATTCACTATGGCTTGCGTGAATGTTCTACGTACAAGTTCGTTTTAAATCAATATATTTCCAGTAAAAAAAAAAAATTATGTCTGCAATTGTTATTATTAAGCGACTACTTTATTTAACAATAATCAGACCAATTTGGACATACGGAGTGGAACTTGGGGATGTACAAAAAAATCTAATCGACTGTTTTTACAAATAAGCCAAAATGGTATAAATCATGCAATGACCAACACAAGATGGTATCAGCGTAATGATGACCTACATTCAGACTTAAATCGGAAATCAGTAGAAGACGTTATAACGGATTATGCAAATAGATATGAGAAGAGGCTCCTAAATCATGTTAACGTGGAAGCTTTACAACTGCTGGACACGGAACTGTGTATAAGAAGACTTGGCCGGCTGAAGCCACAGGATCTACCTCAATATTGAAGTTTTTAGATACCTAGTAAGGTTTACGTAGCTAGAACCTAGATTATGATTTAGGCTTCAAACATGTTTTTCGATTTCTTGTATATGTATTACTTATTAGAGCAGTAGCTTAAGATTGTAATAATCCAGGATTTCAATAAAAATATGTCATTAAAAATATTAAAAAAAATTATAATTATAATGTCAATTGTCACTTACAACTGTTAAACAAAATAATACTACATTATTAGGTTTCTGTTGATTTCAGGGAATAGGATATAATTTCGATTTCAAGCTAGCTTATAAGTTCTTAAAAAGAGAAGAAGCTCACCTCAGGTACGGAAACAGCAGTTCTTCTAGTTGGAGAGGAGAACTAATCCCAGGAAGTTACTGTGATCGTGTACTAGAGCGTTGCGATACACGACCTTGTCGCATACAAAGTCCTAACTATCCTGGACTGTATCCAAGGAATGTTACATGCTACTACCGCGTTGAACATAGACAGGTACCTCGGGGAAAACATGCATTACTTGCGGTTAGACAACGAAATAGTCACAAGATCCACATTAAGGATCAAATTGTAAAGTACGACAGAAGTCAAAGAGTTTTAAGGTAAGTGTTTTGCACTAATAAAATCAAATATTATTAAACTTGGACTTGTTATTTTTAGCTTCATAATGTATAAAGATTCGAATTATAAAATATCTATAAGCAAACTTTTTTTCTTAGCTGTACCTCAAATTGATCAATAAAGTTTCTCCTTTAAACTAAAAAAGTATTGTTCGTACATTTCATATTTTATAAATGCAATGCATGAAGATAACAATTATTTTTAAGTGAAGTAAATTGTCATATTTGTATTAAATACATATATTAATTACTTAAAATATTAAAACAAACACGTTTTTAATCACTCGATTTTATTGAATAAAAATAAAGAAGAACTCTCATGACGATAGATTTATACAAATTATTCAATTCCCTGTTATGGCGTTTAATTTTACTTCTGTCGTATTTCAAAGATGTAATTTAATTTAAGACTTTTTTTGGAATATAAATAGCCTTAGGAATGTCTGCATTACGTGATATTCTAAAACAATGATTATTCAGTGTAACGATGACAGATATAAAACTAACGGACAATCCTATCAGCCAATCAAATATAGAAGTAAGGCCATTATGGCTCCCATTATTTTAAAAAAAGACTTAAAATTTGAATATAATATCCCCATTACTAATAAACAAGCTGAAATTTTACCTGTTAAATCCCCATAAGGGGTTGTAACCCGCTCTCTTACTAGGAAGCTTAGGCTACGTGTCACGCCTTCTGGACCACGTCACTTTTTGCTGTGTCTTTGATACAACACGTACTTGCCGTTAGTTATGTGTTTACCGTGATTGTGTTTTTTGACTTCTCAGTTTCAGCTCTGAGATGCATGCTTAGATATTAAGGTTGGTGGAATTCTTATTTAATTTTACTTCTCACATAGTCTTAGTTTCTAGTTTCATTATTTCTTTAGTCACTTGATAACGGGAAGTGATTCTTATTCCCGAAACGTCGTGTTTTGAATTTTTAACACACAAATGATGGCAAATGTCCGAAAAATGTATAATAATAAAAGTGAACTTCCATCATTAACAAATACCTTCAAACAGAGAGTAAAGAAAAAAGATGACAGATAGTTTTCATTTGATTATTATTATATCCACAGCTATATAAAAAAATAATTAAGCTTAGATATTCATGGATTTCCAGTTCATGTATATACATGGTTTTTCAAGTCATAATTTTTTAATTTATAATCGTTTAGTTTACCTTTAATTTTGATTTAAAATGTGTACTACCAATTTTGCAATAGCACAATTAAATACAGTTTAATTTTAGAGATATGTCACAGTTACAATTTGTTTTACTTCTCGGTCGATCTGGATGTGTTAAGAATGATTTATTTTATCATTATTTATCTACTACCACTAATTTGATATATGCGTCTGTTTATTATTTGGGGTAACAATACAACAGCAAATAATTTTAAAATTACTAAAAAAATGCGTGTATATTGCTTTGTGGATTTGGGACAATGTCTCATTGGAAGCCTTTATTTAAGCACTAGGTACCCTGAGACTTCCATCAATTTATATAATGGATAGTTTAATACATTAAAAAAAAATTAATGCTTTCATTATAATGTCTCTGTGAATGGATATAGGCCTAGAATCTGAGATATAAATATTCGGTATTTGGTGATTTGAAAATAATTCAATTAGTTTTTATAATAGTCTACTAAATGCGGTAAAACAATTAAACATACAAACAAAGAAAATAAAGTAAAGATTAATGAACATTACTCTGTATGAAACTAATGATTTTTTGTACAATCATTTGCTAATTAAAAATACAAAATTCGCAAAATAACTAGTAATATAGTAAGAATAAATATTTGTGGTCTATTATGTACATGTAATAATAATTTTACAATTTGTTGCTAAATATATAGTTTTATTTATTTGTTGTATTATATAATTTGTGTAGTTTTATTTCAATTATTGAAGATTTACTTACATAGTTTTGTTTGGATAAAATTTGTTCATTGCTTAATAACTAGTAAGTTAAAGTTGCTGCTTATGAACTGGTAATAAAAATTGATTTATTTATAGACACATTGTGAATAAAATTGACAGCTAAAGTTTTATTTTTTGAAGATTTACATATCACTACTTACAAATGTATGATTTTTAAAGAATCCAATTATTATATGTCTAGGATTTAACATACTAATTTTTCCCTCTTTTAGTCGCAAACAAAGTGATTAGATTTTGTTGTCAGAGATAAGTTCTGGAAATAATGTTTCAGAGAATTTAATTACACAAAGTAAAATGTATATTATCATATTTATTTTCATCATAAATTATAACGTGATCAAATTATGTTGACGAAGTCTAACAAATTTTAAAGCACGGTTTATTGTTTTGTTAAATCATATTATACAAACTGCAAAATATCGACGGAAATTATAGAGAAAGTTTTACAAATAATGCATTTTTATTAAACTTACTTTCGTTTTTCACGCATATGTAGAAAAAAGAAATTTATATCAGTGGTCAAAATATCAATATCGTGTTTTATTGTTCATAAATCCTGATTTCAAAAAGGTAGTTTTTGGAATGAAGTCTTTCTATCCTCTGTTTTCAGGGGTTTTATTTACCAAAAACGTGTAAATAATTTAATTTAATTTTGTTTGTTGACATATTCTGAATATATCTCGGGACATTTTATTAATTTTTATTAAATGAAATCTATGGGATAACTGTCTTATGCAAAAAAACTAATAAAATTTTCTTAAAATCAGCTTTAACAATATTGATCACGTTTTGCTCCATTGTAGTCTCTAAAGACCCAAACAAAACGTATTGGTCGCCATCAACCTAAAGTTATCGATTTATGAGTTATGATAAAGAACAAAAAACGTTTGGCAAGTTTGAGCAATGTTTTGCATTATTTATTTTACTAATCATAAGTAATAGTTTTAAATCAATATATAGAGTTTAAAATAATATGGATTTATTCTATTCATTTAGGATCATATAATTTTCTACCGCACTTCACAATATCATTCAATGCCAAATTTCAAAGAAAACACATAACGAAAATAGTATTTTTGAGTTTATTCCATTTCATTTATTTTTTACGATCTATCTGCTGTAAATTTGTTAAACATAATGTATATACTTGAAATAAGTTGAGAAGAAGACACCAAGAAAGACAGTAACTTTAAACGAAGATAATACAAAAATATTACTCTCGTTCCCATATTTAAATATATGACTACATTGATCAATGTCCAACATATATCTTAATGTGGACAGAAAACCACTAAGAGAGTCAAAGGAAACTAATCATGAAGATTTATAACCCAATATAATACATTTTAAAAGGAAACAATGGAACTTTTATCACAGTAAACAGAGTAATAAATCCTGAACTAACTAAGTACTCACAACATAACTGCTGCCAGTACTAAAGAAACATTCTGTTTAATAGTTAATAGGACGATATGTTCGCAAACTAAAAATGTTTACAAGCGCACTTATATTTTTTTAAATTTTGATGAGCTAATATAAGACCACCTTAATTTAAAAAAAAAATCTAGTTTAAAATGAGATTCATCAAATTTATTTATATTTATTAGAAAAATGGAAATCTAAATGACTCAAATGACAGTAATTGAATAATTATGTTAAGTTGTTTCCTTAACCGTTTTATTTGGTGATTTTCCTTGGGTTTATGATTTTTTTCTTTTAATAAAATTATAAATAACGAATTTAGAAATCGCGTGAAAACTTTGAATGGAGATTTGAATATGAAATTACATTAATTGTTGCCATTTAACTAAGAAAATGTATAAGCATTAGAAAATTCTAGCGTGTTCATATTAATAAATGAAACTATTTAGTTTACCTCTATCCAAAGTGTTAATAAATTTTCAAAAAAAAAGATAACCACGTTTAGTTCAAACGGAAAATGTTATATATTTTGTTATTTTTTTAAAATTATATATATTCAATATTAATATAATTCAATTAATTATTAATTAATTAATTGCATTCAATACTAATAAAAGTATATGCAGCATGAAAAACTATTCTTTGTAATGCAGACAATTTATTAATTACATCACAAATATAAGAAGATAAGTTCTTCTTTCCTTCTTAGAACAAAACATCTACTGCGATTTAATATTAGACGTTTAATCACAGTGATTTAAATGTCAGTTTAAATCACAGTGATAAACTAGCATACAATACATTATACTACTAAAAATAATCAATTCAACATCATTTTAAAAAGATTTTGTTAAAAATACAAAATGTATTGCATGCTTGTTAAACAGAATGATTGATTCTGACGATACAATAACTGTT